>CAJUYH010000892.1:0-14173 GCA_910591685.1 Galerucella tenella | reverse complement strand
GTACCACAACAATCTTAAAAAAAGGAAAAACGCTTTGGTTATACGTGGAAAATTGATGGGACATTGTTTGAATATGTTTTAATTGGAATTAGCATATGAAACGAGTCCAATATTATTATCATATAACGGAATACTCAACATAATTTATCCAATGTGATTTTATCATTATGGTTATGTTATTTTTAGATACTGAACTATGTACTATAATAACATAATCTATTTAGGGCTATTAGGCTTTCAATGGTGAACGTTACAAAAACAAAACCTTTCGGAAAAATCTGCACTATATAATTAATCAAGGACTCACGCTGAATTAAAGTTATGGAAGGTCCAGGCTACATATTTTCCTGAATTAGGTCGTTGATATTCTTTTGGTGCATTTAAAGTTCAACCCCATTAATTAATATTATAAAACTCAGTATGTATTGAAATCAATAAAATTGAAAGGGTCGTAAAATTTTCGTGAAAATTGGAGTGACACTTAAAATGTTTGAGTACCTTTTTAAAAATATTTAGTTACCGCTATGGTGTCTGGTGAATATCAAGGTAGAAGGTAAAATTAATCGAACAGGTTCAAGAACGCGTGATGGGTGGGACTCGAGAAATTAGAAAGTGTTTACTGAAAGCGGAACACCGGATTACCAATAAAAACAAGAGAAATCGGTTCCGTAGTGTAAACTACGAACAGCAGATGGCGGGTGTGTATTTAAACTTCAGAATTTAAATTCGAGATAGAATTTCCAATTTACTCTGTCCAAAGAATTGAAATGTAATTGATGTGGATTAAATATTTAGAGACTGTAATATTTTTAGTGTTTGAAAATGATTCAAGTCAAAAAATATACAGGATGTCCCACGACGAGTTAAAACTATCTGTATATGGCAAAATACTTATAGTAAAATCATGAAAATTTTTACGTTTGGGTTTTCGGATACGATCTTTTTAACTAAAATATTTTCAAAGATGGCAGACTTCCGGTTCTACCGGAAGTCGACTGTAACTTTGTTATTTTAAATAGAACACCCTGTATATTATTAGATTTTTAGAATCTACGTTAAATTTAAGTATGCTTTTGTCTGGAAACTTTCCACGAAAAATGCATATTTTTTGAGTTATTAATTTTTTTGTGAAAAATTTGACGGTTGCAGACCCTTACAAATTATTTTTTTAAGAGAATACCCTTAAAGATATGAAAATGGTTTCTGTTCGGTTGCTTTTAGTAAGGTCAGACCTATTTGAAATTATGTTGAAAACTTTTTCATTTTATACAGGGTGTGTATAGAAAGTGTTCAAAGTTTAACTTCATAAATATCAAATTTCTTTATTTTTTTAAATAGAACCACCCGGTTTTTCCTATTTTAATGCACTCAGAGGTGAAAAATAAGGCAAATTCATGTATAGTTTCCTATACCTAAACCTTACCGTTATCCAGATATTAAATGTTTTCTGTAAATTTTTAGAGATGCAGGATATCTTACTGAAAATAAAGCACGTTCTTGTTACAGCTTTGCCATATTTACCATGTATTAATAGAAAATTTGCATAATCTTTTTCATTTCTTTGTGTTTGTATCAAAGGGTCAAAATAAAATTTAGACCACACCTGCATGTCTCAAAATTTACAGAAAGCATTCAATATCTGGATAACGGTAAGGTTTAGATAATAGGGAAGTATATATGAATTTGCCTTATTTTTATCCCCTGAATACATTAAAATGGAAAAAACCGGGTGGTTCTTTTTAAGAAAATGAAGAAATTTCATATTTATGAAGTTAAACTTTGTACACTTTTTATACACACTCTGTATGAAATGGAAAAAATCATAGATTTAAATACGTCTGACCTTGCTAAAAGCAACCGAACAGGAACCATTTTCATATGTTTGAGGGTATCCTCGTAAAAAAATAATTTACAAGGGTCTGCAACGGTCAAATTTTTTACAAAAAAATCAATAACTCAAAAAGTATGCATTTTTCGGAAAAAGTTTTCCGACAAAATTATACTAAAATTTTACGTAGATTTCAAAAATGTATTAATATACAGGGTGCTCTATTCAAAATAACAAAGTTGCAGTCGACTTCCGGTAGAACCGGAAGTCTGCCATCTTTGAAAATATTAGTTAATAAGATCGTATCCCAAAAACCAAACGTAGAAATTTTTATGATTTTACTATAAGTATTTTGCCATATACAGATAGTTTGAACTCGTCGTGGGTCACCCTGTATAGGGTGTGATAGAATTTTGGTAACACAAAGAGCATTGTACAATAGTGAATACGAATCTTATGAAAGAAAATTCATAATAAATGGAGTAGTGGAAGATGGAACAATCACTGTGGTCCAAATACTATGTAGCTTCTTTAATGTTGGCATTTCTCTTATTATACAGGGACTGCTGAGTTCTAGCGGAAATAAAAAGCGCTTCACAGCTTGAATAGCGTTCTACTACTTGATCAAACTAAAGATCATTCAAACACCATAACAACTCTACATGTTTAAATGAAGAATCTAATATACTGTTGATCCTGTTAAGTCCAATAAAATACAAGTGGTAAGTATTTAGTGGGTAGTATTTACATTTTGTAGCAACAATAAGATTATTAATAACAGTAGCTTATTTAATAGAAAAAGAACATAAAATCAACAAAGAAAATCCCATCCCACAACCTTAAAAAATAAATAATAAATAAAAGTTGGGTCGCAAAAAAGGAATCCATAAAAATAAGATGAAAGGGAGGAACCTTTTGTTCTGTATGTATTTAAAAGAAAATCTGGGAGAGACGAGAACATTTTTCATATAAAGATAATCCTTCCGAGTTTAATTCTTTTAGTAATAATTTCCGTTAAAAAAGAACGTAATTGGAAAAATTTTCATGGAGTTCGGGTACAGTTGATAGTTTCACAAAGAATAATTGGAATATCTCATCAAATTAAGTTCAAATCTCCCATTTTATTATTATGAATATCCCGACTGCTACTTTTTTTCGAAACAAATCTGAAACGGCTCATAGCTGGATAAAATCAATTTCCACTCTAACATATAATATATAATATAGCCTTGAAATGATTTGGAATTTACAGTAAAAAATTTTAAAGAATTTTTTTCAGGTAAGTGAACGATAGATTTTAAAAAATGTTGAAAGTCGTATATAGAAGAGGACGAGGTGTATTTGTACAGATCCTTGGATTTGAGATTAATTCGTTTCAAAAAGTTCTCATGAACTTTAAATTGAAATTGTAACCGTGGAAATGAAATCAATTCTTCCAACTTCTTGCTTGATTGAGGTTCATTCAACATATCTGGATTGTAAAATGAATGGAAGATTAAATAAAGAAGGAGAAATTAAAACGTATACTATTATTAGACATTTAAAAATATTGAAAGAAATAAGAATATTGAGCTTTTTCCTGGGAAAGGTAATAGATGTTGAACCTGCATAAATAATTTATGACTCAAATGCTGCCCACGGCAACAGATTCTAAATCTCTTGCCTGATAGGATGAAAAAAGGTAAAACGTGTCGCGGGACACACGGTAAGAACTTTAGTTCCTTTTAAGCGAAAATTATGTAATACATCTGACGTTATAGATAGACAATTTGCGTATCTCTCGGTGGTCGAGTAGTAAGCGAACCAGACTCTCACGCGGTGGACCCGGGTTCAATTCCCCGTGAAGAAGTTTTTTTTTATTGTTAATTTTATTTTTAAATAATAATTCTGCTTGATATTAATAACGACAACAGGTAGACGTTTGAAATATTTATCAGAATATTTATTATTATAGATAATGGTACGGTACCCTTTATGAGGGAGTCCGACTGGCAACATCTACTTACAACCGCATCGTATATTTAAAAAGGGAAACCGTAGCATTATACAAACTGGACATTCAATAACTGTACGTTTGAATGGTTAAATTTTCAATTTGAAGTTTTATTACAGTTTAAAGAAATTTTTATTTACTAGATTTTTTCTTAAGTGGGTCGTAAAAAAAATATGCTGTTCGACTCGTGTGGATTGTCCATACCGCACTGGAACGATTGAGCACTCCGCCTACGGCGTCGTGCTCAAACTTCGTCCTCGTGCGATATGGCCATCATATCCACACTATTTGCACAAACTACTATTTCTATCAAAATATGCTATCCATCCATTTTAAAGTTATCGAATTAAAACATTCAAGTTTTCAAAATTTCAACACCCTGTATTTCGAAAAGTACCTAAATATGCTAGACCTCTTAATCCTTATAAAATTTTGTCCAATATTACGAGAGGAATCTACATGCAAACGTTGTAATTACCCTTAACGTTCGAGATGCTTATACCATTTTTTGCGCGATCGTATTGAAATAAATTCCGAATAAAATAATTCAAATTTCTTCGAAATGAACGAAATGTCGAAAGTGACATTTATGCTATTTATTACTTTTCGACGTCTGAACGGTTAGTAATTCACTCACCGATGTGTTAAACTTAGAAATTATTAAACACAACCTACCATCCTGATAACCGATGCTGTAAATTAACAAAAAAGATCAATCGCGCAAATAATTATGGAAATAATAGTAAAAATGTATCCGAACAAATTCAAGTAGATCACCAGCACTGCGAATACCAGCTTTGCATGGAATTTTAATATCGGTGGCATCGGTGGTTCAGTGGTAGAATGCTAGTCTTCCACGCGGGCGGCCCGGGTTCTGTTCCCGGCCGAAGTATATGAATCGCTGCTTCGTAAACGAGAGAGAGACTCAGGAGAGAGCACACGCACGCAAGCAAGGCACATAACGAAGCAACGTAACATAACGTGACATAACGTAACGTAACGGTCAGATCTTTTGCGTCGCGACCTCCGGTCGCTCAAACATAACCTGACGTAAAGAACTAAAGTTCCAATAATAACGTCAACAACAAATTAATTGGTATAAGCATGGGCACAGTAAACAGCCTGTTCAATTCAATATTTTTTATCGAAAGCTGGATCTATGATATTTGTTTTTGAAGTTTCCAATTGTTTTCAAAACTTATCAATTTTTATGATAATACTACATGGAATATATAAGTTTATAAAGGAAGGTTTTGGTTTAATTTTTATAAAAATAAGAATATAGTAACTAATTTTACATCCACTATTGTTTACAAATACATATTAGTCATACTGCATGTTTTTGTCTGCAAATTATCCCTCTCTTTCAACATCTAGAACGCTGTCACGCAAAGATACGACCAATTGATCGATAATAATTCTGAAGCTAGAATAATTTGACGCCACCAACAACAATCCGAATTAGTTCAAGCTTTCCTCTTTAAAATTATCAACCAATGCACTCTGTTCACCTAGAGATGCCCAAAGTTTCACATGGATTATTAACTTTACTTCATAAATCGCGAAAATTATTCTAATCATGTGAGATAATGGCGATTTATTTAAAAATAATAATAAAAGATAAAATGCGAGGGATTGTTATTATGTAAGTCGGATGGTTAAGCCACCATTGGAGCGATGAGAACTTGGGAAATCAATTCCAAAATGGTATGGAAATGCTAAGAAAAACTCAATTAACAGGACATTGAATTGTGGGTGGTGAATTTTGCAGCACATTTACGGAAACAGGAGTTCTTTCACGGTATCGGGAAGATCTGGTGGTCTTAAGACAATCGGAGATAGTTCTGGGACAAAGTTTTGACAGGTGACTTAGCAGAATGGATGAAGAAATTCATATATTCGTGGATACACTACGGATACTACAAATCCAAATGAATAACATTTGTATAAAAGAGCAAGACTCGCCCATACTAATATTCTGAATTTCCTTCAAGAAATAGGACTAGGGAAATCACTGGTCGGAAAACTCAAGTTACAAATAATTAACGAATATGAAAAAATTTGTGGAGCAAAATATAAAAAGATTTATTCCTACCATGAATGTTATGAGGTTATGGTATGTTGAGCTAAGGTCGGCATTATTTTCCTTTAAAGTTTTGAGTTGAACCAAAATAAAGCAATTTCCAAGCTCAGACAAGCCAACAAATTTCGCTTAAAGTTCACAAACAAATGGGGGTAGTTTACTGGGGAAATGGCAGTTCTCCCAAGTGACGCAAACCGTACATTCTACTACGTAAATAGAATGTAATGCGACATTTTGTACATTTATACACGATATCGGGGTATCAGGAACCACGATGGTTTTGAGATTTTTTTGAAAATAATTTAATTGGTTGCGTGCACATGGATTTTTCCAATATCCATGACAAGGTTAAAGGGTGAACCTTTTTCCAGTTTTTTGTTGATAAAGAAAGTATGTTTTTCCACTACTAGCTGTGAAATTGACAGATATTGCTTCTTCTAGACAACTGAGAAGTTGAATTTCTATATCAGTGGTTAATAATTTCCTCCATTATTAACCTAGGTCAATAATGGACAAATTCAAATTTTTTGAGAATTCAGGGAATGTAGTTTAACAAAAACTTGTGCAACATAATTTTGTATACACAGGAGATTGTTTCTAACATATTTGCGGCTTGATATTACCTATCAAGATAAAAGTATTTGAATTAAATGCCATTAGTTTAAAATTCGCGCTCAACCAAAAAATGACTGATAACATAACGATACGTTCGAAAACTGACAGTAAATGCTTCTCGTGGTGCGTTCGTGAACTATTTCCAATTTTTGTCTCAAATTTGGACAGTAGTGGAAAGGAATGTATATACACCATGGTAGTAAAGACATTTATACAGTGTGGAAACCACTTATGGAATAAAACTCTTTATGTCATTATTTTAGAAAATTATAAAAAATGCCGAGACACGTCAACTTCTGAATTGAGTTGTGCGTTATGTGAACATAAATTTAAATGTACAGGGTGATTCACGTAAGTATGCCATAGTCGGTGTTGTTCTTTTTAATGAAACACCCTGTATATTTGAATATTTTTGAAATCCATTTCATAAACCGATTCCAACTAACTAAATAATGTATAGTCAATTATGAATTATACAGGGTGAAATTTTTATTTCCACAGTTATTAAACACATACATAAAATACCTGATGTATTTGATTTTAATACATCAAAATAAATGCTCAAAATGTTCTCCACCTAGTTGTTGGTAATAGCACAGTCTCCTCTAGAACTCCTCCTTAACTTTGTTCAAAGTTTGAGGTGAAATATTCCGTATTCCTGTAGTTATCCTGTCTTTGAGGTCTACAATGCTAGTTGGTTGTGTTGCATATACTTTGTTCTTGTGATAACCCCACAGAAAAAAATCTAGCGGCGTAAGGTCTGGCGATCTAGCTGGCCACTCAATAGTACCTCTTCGTCCAAACCATTTATTGGGGAAGATTTCATCTAAATAAGTTCTTACCATTAAAGCATAATGGGGTGTTGCCCCGTCTTGCTGGAACCAAACATTTTCATTCGGTAATCTAGGAGCTATTGCGTTGGGATATAAGTTTGCCAAAGCAAGAATAACTTTATTTCTAAGCATATTCAAATATTTTTCAGCTGTCAAATTTCCATTTATGAATATAGGACCAATAATATGGTCGCCTATAATACCGGCCCAAACGTTCACCTTTTGTAGTGAAGTATGTGTCTCACGCATCCAATTAGGATTCTCTGCTGACCAATATCTACAGTTTTGTCGGTTTACCTCTCCATTCAATGTGAAAGTTAATTGGTCAGAAAAAAGAATGGTACCAAGAGCTATCTCATTTCTAAACTAAGGGTAAATGAAACTCAAAGTCCAAACCACAACTTTAATATTGATATTGTTCTTCAAAAGAACAAACCATATAGCTTAGCAACTAGTTTCGGTAAAATTTACCATCATCAGGCTGTAAAAAAGGTTACAATTATCAGAAGATCAAATTGAATTAAATTTAAATTGAGACAAAATTATATTATGTTGTTGTTATGATATGAATTCTTAGACATTAAACAAAGCTTGAAAAAATTTTTCATTTTTAAATATTGACTAAAGTTATATTATATTAAATTACAATTTAGTTACCTTATGAAACATTTACTACTGGTGTAAAACCAATCAATTTCCCATCATCATCATTGCTGTAGGTATTTAGATGGTTCGGAAAAGAAAAAGAAAAGAAAAGGAGAAAACTTATATGCTAAAATATCCATGGCCATGGAAACTTAATTAGAAAGAAATATTAGGAATGAGGAATTTGTCTTATAATGTTCACATGAAAAAACAAATGGAAAATTTTTTTTGGAAGAAATTTAAGGAATTGTAGTTTCGAAAATTTCGAGGTACCACAAAATTTGACTAAACTTATAGTTTAGCAACAGAAGAATAGATGTTTAAATTTACATCTGAAAAAACCGAAAGGGAAAATTGTAAAAATATAATAAGAAGTTGTAGTATCAAAGTAATGAGGGACTACATAGAAGACAAAATCATAGTATTTCTTCTTAGCCACAAAAATTAATAATAATGTACTCATACAAAAGAATACGATTATGAACATTGTTGAAAATTCTCAACAATAAATCCATTGAAAAGTTCAAATTATCAAAATTTAGAAAACCAATACACTTATATCAAATGGAGCACATGTACTAAAAGACGTAAAACGGAAACAGATATCTATGGATATTAGAAATGACAAATGTCATTCATACCAATCTTATACAAAATTATTTAATCTATGATGACACTGGTAACAAAACCGTACATAGCAAATGTTTAACTTACAAAAAGAAGAAGAAGAAACAGTGGCAAAATCTAACCTAAATAAGGAAATGTAATTACAATTTTTAATATTAAACAATACAAATTACTAAAAATGGTTACAAATTATTATTAATTACAGAATTTAAATTATTTAAAAACAAGAAGTAAAAATATGCTTAGGTAAATGTAAGAAAACATAGTTCTCTGAAGGAGAAATCTGTTCATTTAAACAAGTAAAAATGAAAAAAATTTTTAAGCTTTGTTTAATGTCTAAGAATTCATATCATAACAACAACATAATATAATTTTGTCTCAATTTAAATTTAATTCAATTTGATCTTCTGATAATTGTAACCTTTTTTACATCCTGATGATGGTAAATTTTACCGAAACTAGTTGCTAAGCTATATGGTTTGTTCTTTTGGAGAACAATATCAATATTAAAGTTGTGGTTTGGACTTTGAGTTTCATTTACCCTTAGTTTGGATTTTAACCACATTTGAGTAATGGATGATCTCTTGAAGTTATCTCATTTCTGTTCAGCTTATTCATCAATCTTTCGCAGAAACCCATTCTACGAACTGGATCGTCTTCTGTTAACTCCTGCACAAAAGTTAATCTGTAGGGATGAAGTTTTTCTTTATGAAGACATCTTAGAACAGTTGTATGACTAACATTATTTTCACGGGCAATTTGACGTGTACTTGAAGTTGGATTCTCTTCGACACTTAACAAAATATCCACTTTCACATCATCTTCAACGAAGTGTGGTTTTCTTTTCAATGGTTTGACATGTCCAAGTTCTCTGAATTGTGCATGAGTTTCGGACACAGTACTTTGTGAAATATTAGGCAATTGAATAAGTTTGCCACTTCAACTTGACTTCTGCACTCGTACCTCATTCCGTTCGGGGCCAAGCCCCTCGCGAAATAATTTTGTTGCTCAGTCATAATAATAGTCTCCACCACCTTTGTGTATATCTGATATACCATTATCACGTATCTCAAAATTTTCTTATTCAGATGCTAGAACTCTTCAAAAACTAGCTACAATGGAGAAAAATAGATTCCTTGTTGAATCTAGTATACCAGAGCTTGAAAAAATTCCTGACTAGTTAATTTCAAGTCTTCAAATACCATTTCTGTACAATTTTTGGTCGAATTCAGAAGCCTAATTTTAACTTGGACAGAACGAATTTAAATCTTCAAATACCCTTTCACTACAATTTTTGGTTGAACTCAGGAGAAGCATAATTTCAACCAAAGCAAAATGTCGTGAACAATTGCTAGTATTTTTCATAAAACCTGAAAATTCAATTTATATCAACCGTAGACAAAGCCCACAAAAGCAATGTGGGAGAAAACAATTTAATGATATATTTTAATTCCTTTTCACAACGTTACTTCTACGAGTGATAAAAGTAGCAAAAAATAAACCCTTTGATGGTTTCTAGATTTTTTATGTGAGAGTTTATTACTCCACCCACAAAAATATAACATCTCATCCGATTCTTGGTGTTTATATTTCTCATGAAATAAGATCGTTTGTAGTCGTAGTCTATTTAAAAACTTTTGACATAGTAAACTCAACTGAGAATTGGATCTTTTTCCATATTTTCTGGGAATCAAACCACAATATTACGGGGTCAAATCTTTTCGTTGTGTTTAAAAACTAATTCATCTTGACAACGGTAGCTGGACCGCTACCGAGACCTATAGTCCAGGTGATTTAGAGTTTAGCGCGATAATCGCTGGTATCAGCTTGAAACTTTGTATATAGGTTGCCAAAAATACGTGCAATAAAATAGTACTAACCCGCAAATGCAAAACCTTGCGCGACATTGTTTAAATGACAATATTGTGCTATTTTCTAGTAGAATTACTCCTTCATTCGTGAATATCTTTTTTGCTCTTGATTATAAAGGAAAAATGTAAAATACTTTTTTTTTGTCTTCTAAAAACGAACAATATGAAACCAACCGCGTCGAAAAATATTGATTGGATCAAAAGTTATTGATGATTAAGTTTAAATAAACATTAGTTAAATTAAACAATATTAGATTATTTTGTTAACAATGACAATATCCTGTAATTGTGCTTAATTACTGTACTCCGTCAACAGATCACGTGTGCCAAACCCGCAATCGGTAAGTTGGAATAGTTAATGAGTTATAGCGTTATAAACAAATTGACGTAGCATTTTTTGCAATAAACCTGTACCAATTTGTCACTTTCCCTGCATGACGCTGATTTTTTCTAAGGTAGATTACGTACGGTGTAATCGAGCGGCGTCGTTATTTTTTCAAAAATTGCATTTGCACGGCCAAGATAATTATTTAATTATTTCAAAAAAATGCTACGTCAATTTGTTTATAACGCTATAACTCATTAACTATTTAACTTACCGATTGCGGGTTTGGCACACGTGATCTGTTGACGGAGTACAGTAATTAAGCACAATTACAGGATATTGTCATTGTTAACAAAATAATCTAATATTGTTTAATCTAACTAATGTTTATTTAAACTTAATCATCAATAACTTTTGATCCAATCAATATTTTTCGACGCGGTTGGTTTCATATTGTTCGTTTTCAGAAGATAAAAAAAAAGTATTTGACATTTTTCCTTTATAAGCAAGAGCAAAAAAGATATTCACGAATGAACGAGTAATTCTACTAGAAAATAGCACAATATTGTCATTTAAACAATGTCGCGCAAGGTTTTGCATTTGCGGGTTAGTACTATTTTATTGTACGTATTTTTTGCAACCTATATACAAAGTTTCAAGCTGATACCAGCGATTATCGCAAAAAGGCGATTTTTGGTGTATAACGTCTGGACTACGTAGTAATAAAAATATGGAAGTATAATATTGTAGTTTGATCGCCACAAAATATTAAAAAAGGATAAGTAATACCACAAAGAACATACAGAAGATATTGAGAATTAGATATTGTGAATAAATTTGAAGATAAATGTTTCCATTGACCTCGGATAATGACAGAATATATCAAAAAAGCGACAAATTGATCTTTGAAAGAACGATACATTTCTCCAATTTGCAAAATTATATTAAAAAAAACCATCATAAATTCATCACACAAAAGCATATCTAATTTTTCTACGACTTCATTCCACCGGAAACAACAGCAACGGTCATAATTCTTGTTTTAAAATTGCGAAATAAAATGAAGGTGTGTGTTTGTGAATAATATACGAGAATTACCAACTGGGCGTGCGGAGTAGCACTGCCAAGTAAGCCATAAGTTTGTTCGTTTATAAGGAAAATATTAAGGCCTACATACCTACATTCTGTGAAAGGAAAGTGCGTGCAATATACAGTTTGTTTCAGACAATATTTGTGAATATTACCAAAAATTAAATATATTTTGTGAAGTACTTTAGGTAAGAAGTCAAATTGTTGCAGTTTCAAGAAGGGTTTTCATCAACCTCATATGTATGAATTTGTGAATATAATATTATATTAACTTAGACGTGAAAGATCTATTGTGCCCCCTCACTCCCACTTATTTACTGAGAAAAGTCTTAGAGACTAGTAGCTCCTTCATAAGACTCCATTTCACATATCAAGAAGCAACGTAAAGTTTGCCAACTGTCTTGCGCAAAAACCAAAATTGGTCTTGTTCATCTGTGTCGCTGGTTTTGACAAGATCGCGCATGCGACTGCATCTCCACGTGGGTTCTTCTTACGTGAAACGGAGTCTACTATCTCAGGTAAATGTCCATTTTCCATCCAGAAGTATCCCAGGATTTGTGCACTAGCATTCGCGAGTATATGAATGTCACAGACTTCTTCTCCTTCCTCCACTACTTCGACTTTTTTCAGGTGCCCATCCAGGCACCCCTTAGGAACTCTTACTTAATCATTAATTCGATCTAAAAGAGTTGTAGTCACCCAGCAGAATTTTTTATTGTCTAGGCCGTATTAGATCTTTCCAATGGTCAGATCTTTTCTTTTTCTCGGCTTTGCCCATTTCTTCCAATGTTACATCGGGTGATGCAGTCCCTCTCATTGCTTGTCCATCTTCTATATTTGGATTTTATGCTCGTCCTTCAGCAAAAAATTTAATACTGAGAAAACTTATGATTCAATTTTTGAATGATATAAATGTTTCAATAATATTGCCACTTAATGTAAATACCATACGGTTATCTGAGTTCATCTGCAGCAGGAATTAAAAACATATATCTGAAATTATTGTTCTAGTTAGTAACAGACTTGTTTATTGTACAAAACATTCAATAAGATGAAACTGACGTGTATGAGCCGCTTTCAGAGACGTATAACTTCTTAATTAACTTCATTGTGACGAAAACATAAATATATAAGTGGTTGTAAATGCCTCAGGACGAGGAAATCAGCATGTTACAATGTAATTACACCGGAAATGGGATCCTTAGGAATAAGACACAAATATTTTTTACAAAATATGGAACGAAAGTCAATAAACTCATTAGATATTTTTGGAATACTATGAAATGGTCCAGCAACCTTGCTCACAATAAGTCAACGACCTACCAATCCCTCACTTTTTATCCTGTCCCCAGGGAAGATGAATTTAGTGTAATAAAAAACACGAATTCTAGATTTTGCTTACAATAGTCTTGTACAAAAATCAGACCGAAATAGTTATTATATCTTGGAGAACAACAATAACTGTTTATAGCCCTGTATGTTAATTCATGTTACATGCAAGGGTTATGAGTTATGTAGTATAACAAATAGTATAATACGTTAAAACTCAGTATCAATACATCGCCCTGTAAATTGGATACGTGTATAGTTCCAAAATCTGTAGGATGAATATTATTTTCATTCATAAATCAAGAGAAACTCGTTAGATAAAGTAGTGAGCGTGGGTACTAAAATTAACTGGGAAAGGAACCAACAAATTATACTTTATAATTAGGAATCTTAAACTTAAAACCAGGGCCAATGTTAACTTCGAAATTTAATGGTTTGAGAAAAAGAAAGTGATGCATACCTACCGGTTCTTGATAATCCTGCTTTGGATACAGGACCGGAGTGGGCATATAACAAAATTATTTCAAAATATAATATATACAATATGTTTTTCTATCAAAATAATCTCTAGCAATGGAGGAAGAAAAGAACGTTATGTATCTATAAACTAAATATTCTAAATCCTCGAGACTGGCACCCAGGAACTCCTCAGTTACAAAGCCATTGATAACCTACTTGTTTTGTTAGGTATTATGAGCCACTATAATACAGGGTGGGGCAATCTTCTGACATCGGAGGATTACATCGTTGTGGTGATAGATAGAACTATATAGTTTTGTGTGAGCTAATACAGTTACTTAGAGCACATTATGAAAATACTTTCGATTCTACAGGGTGTTCCAAAACTACGTAGCAGCACAAACTTACATTTTTTTAAATGGAACGTACTATATTTTGTTCAAGAATCGAAAAGATCTCACCAAGAGCGTTACAAA
>CAJUYH010000891.1:55932-80446 GCA_910591685.1 Galerucella tenella | reverse complement strand
CCTCTTCCTCTTCCTCTTCCTCTTCCTCTTCCTCTTCCTCTTCCTCTACGTCTAGGGCAAATGGTCAACTACTATTCCAATTCACTTTATTACATACATAAACACTTTTTTTATATAAATTTTTTTTATTTCGAGTTTAATTTTTCAATTAAGGAGAAACTCATAATATGCTACTTTCAAAAATTTAATTCCTTTTTTATTTCTACCACTGGTAAATTAAAGCATTTCAAGAGCAATATTAAGGTTGATTGTGGCACCGCATAAAAAACTATAAAATTTAAGTGTGTGAAGAAAACGTTATCTTAGTGGAAATCATATTGTAAACGAAATGAGCAATTTGTTTACAGTATAGACTGAAAATAGATACGACCGAGAACGAAAGAGAGAGAACTATATCTTTTAACGTACATGTTGTACTGTTTTGTATTTTGTACCCTGCACAGCTTTAATCCAGACAATTTTAATTTGTTATGTTAAAGAAAACAAACAGACAGATCTAAAATTAAAATAAACCATGGGAGTCAGTGTGAACAATATAATATTTTGGATTTTTATATATAAGAAAATAACATATTTTTTCGGTGTAAGTACTCTCCAATTTTTAAGCATTTCAAGTGTTCAAAATATTGAGTATTGGTGAATACAAATTGTCGTTACCACAAAATGTCTAGTACATGGATGTGTTCAAGTTCAATATATCTTTTACCTCTGACACATAAGTGGTGATTGGTGGATTAGTTGATACTGTTATTTAAAACAATAGGGTTACCTACGCTTTTTACTAAAATTAGTAGACTGGCATTTTGTAGAAATTAATTCCGTACTATCTGTGGTACATCGTCAGATTGTATAAATATGATTGAAAGTTCCGATAGACCTGTAATAAATATTCAGTTATGTACAATTTTAAATCATCAGCAAAACATATAAGAATATTATGAGCCGACGAAACAGTGCTGGATAGCATTGACTCAGAAGTAAAAACTATTTATTCAATATGAAATAATCCCAAGTGATATTCAATAAAATCAAGATAGTCTTTCTCCTGAAACTTGAGCTTGACGTTCACCACATTTTTGACTGCTTGAAAATATAATGATTATAATTTTAACTATTCTTCACTATCAAAAATACTGATGTCTCTCTTGAAGTGCTTAGTGACCTTAACCTTACCGTGACTGCCGTGACTACCGTGAGCTCAAAAACTACAATATTCACTTTTCAGATTCAAAAATTCTAATATTCACCATCCACACCATAATAATTATTTTACTATTTAAATCGCAAACTTAAGATTAACATTGACTTTGCTCCTGATCATGGCTTTTATTGATTATTTATTAAGATCACTGTGTTGGATAATCTTTCAAACCGCTCAACCAATTTTAACAAAATTTTGTAAATGTGTACCCCTAATTTAACGATTTTAAAATTCATAACCCTTCGAAAGATGACAGTGTGATAAGCTTTTTGATGTGTCCATTAAAGCGGAGAAGTCTTATTAGGACACCTGTCTATATTCTTAGAACAGTCTCACACTGGCTTAGACACTCATTTGTTTTACCTGGTTGTAGTTTCCAGGGAGTAGTTTTGATTGTCTTAGCCCTACTTTCAATGGTTAGATCTTCTCATTTTTTCCGGTGCTATCAATTTTTTCGTATTATATTGGTGCTAATACCACAAAAGTATATATATATATAATCAGAACCTTAATATACCCTAAGGTGTTAAGGTACCACAAAAGTATTCCGACCCTCAAAAGGGTGTTTTTTGCTGGCACATATCTGTCATTTTTTCTTGTCGATCGGTCCCTGGAACTCACAATAAATACAATTCGACATGATGATCATAACTTGCCTTTTTAATTTTTGTCAATGTTGAGCTGAGCACACTATTCTTTGGCGTGAATTTGCGCTTCAAAGATACTTGGGATTCCTCCCAAGCTTTCGTTTTCTTTGATTTTTGGCTCATACATTCCTATCTCTGTCCCTACTAATGATCTGTTAATGATCTTAATAATAATGATAATAATGTTAATGATGTTAATAATCTGTGTAATGGCATTATTTTCAAGTCTTCAAATGCTGTTGGAATCCAATTTCTCCTTGTTACGTTATTCTGAATTGAAATTATCTGAAAGTTATACTTTTCCATTATACCATCCTGGTGCTTGACCCAGTATTTCTGATTTTTAGAAAGTAAGAAGGGGTTTTCACGATTTTTCATCTACTTATCTTATTTTGTTCTTTCTACATCACTTTCCACTACAGTTGAAAGTATGGAAGTGTGGAAGTTGAAAACCACTTCAATGTCCGTCATTGCTCCTGTAATGCTGGTCTTTGAATAGGCATGAAGACAGTCACTAAGAATAACTGCAATAATGTGAAATAATTAAATAGAATACAGAGATCCAGTTATTTTTACATTACACGTCTTAGTTTGTGATAATTTACCTAGAAAAAAAATATATCCTAGCTCTAACACAGATCAGAAACACGTGACGTCAGCCTTATGCGAGAATGCATTTGACATTTTGAATGTCGTTTGAGCTTCCATTGTATTTGCTGGTTTTTGAAAGTTCATGTGATATTTATAAGTTATAAAATTCATGAATATCACACAAAATAACTGGAGTAGTTTATCAAAATATTTAAGCTCTCAATTTGAAAGCTGTTATATATTTGAAATATTGAAAGATTTACTTGTTATATCGTAGGCTGACGCTTTTACTAATCCAGCGTTCCGAAGCGAACATTGAATTAGTTCTTAAAAAAGTAAATTTCTCCTTCAAAACGCTATCTTCTTAAAAAAAAATTTGATGAAGCTTCAGCGTGCGAACATGGTTGAGCAGTTTTTAAAATTCTTCATCATGCTTATTCTGGAAGTATTGACTATAGTTTATTCATAAACGCGGCAGTGACCCTTGCAAAACCAACATCTGGATAAACCATCCAAGTGATAATAGTATCAAAGGTAATACCACGAGTGTTTCAAATTTTATCGATAATTTTTTCTTTTCCACGAAAACTTGTTTATTTTTTGGCAAAAATATGAAAACAAACCGATTGATAAAACCACGAGTCCGTCAGGACGAGGGATTTTATCTAAATTCAGTTTATTTGAATGTTTTTGCGTCAAATAAACAAATTTGAGTGATGAAAATAAAAAATTATGAGATAAAATTTGAAGAGCGAGTTGCATTTAGGAAGATAACTTTTTCAACAATTAACAACTTTGTATTACCTGAATGTTCAATATTCTCTTGGGTGATGGCACTGAATCGGTTTGTGATCATTTTCATTAAACTTCGAAGCACTTTTAGTTGTCAATAATGACAAATTCAAAGCAAAATTTTGACGTTCCAATGTAAACAAGGTATTATCGATGAGGAAGCAGAATAATTATCAGTATAATACCGAATGATTGGCTAGAATAATGTATTGCTATTGGTTAAAACCACCAAAATGTCAGATTCTGACAAATGAAAAAAATAATCAAAGTTAATACCACGAGTGCTTCAAATTTTATCGATAATTTTTTCTTTTCCACGAAAACTTGTTTATTTGGCAAAAATATGAAAACAAACCGATTGATAAAATCACGAGTCCCTTAGGACGAGGGATTTTATCTAAATTCGGTTCGTTTGAATGTTTTTGCCTCAAATAAACAAGTTTGAGGGATGAAAATAAAAAATTATGTGATAAAATTTGGAGAACGAGTTGTATTTGGGAAGATTATTTTTTTCATCAATTGTGGAGTGAAATTTTGAACCTTGGATGATGGCACTGAATGTGTTTGTGTTCATTTTTCAATAAACTTCGAAGCACTTTTAGTTGTCAATAATGACAAGTTCAAAGTAAAATTTTGACGTTTCAATGTAAACAAGGTATTATCGATGAGTAAGCATAATTATCAGTATAATACCGAATGATTGGCTAGAATAATGTATTGCTATTGGTTAAAACCACCAAAATGTCAGATTTTGACAACTGAAAAAAATAATAATTGGTATTTTTTCATTTCTGTGTCGAGCAGGTAGCTTCACCCCGTATTAGGTCGAGTTTAGGGTCTTTTAATTGTCAAGAGATTAAACACAAAGCTATTACGTCAGTGACGTGGACTGAGAATGAAATAAATTGAGCCACACAGTCACTCATATTAAGTACGCCTATGGAATTTGGCCAATAAATTGATTTATTGCTTCATCGGATTTATGAATTTAGTCGTCTATAAAATAACCCCACTACTCCACGCAATGGCTCCTTAAGTTATAACTGTTCTCATTATGACTGAACATCTTCTGCAGGAATCTTGGGCTTCTGCACACATTTAGAACCAGTAATGCTTCGTGTTTGATCTCCTTTTCATGTTTCTTCCAAGAGATTTTACTATTCACCTCGTTTCCATGAAGTTTTGAGTGTTTTTTTTCTTAGCAAAGATGGATTTGGTGGGAATTAAGTTCAGTCCCAGCTACCTACACCACCGATCCGTATATTTCTCTTCCCTTCATACGATGCCACAAACGGCAGTTTCAAATTTTCCAGTGGTTATTATGACGATGTCACTGCTATATTCTTGACGGGATATTCCAAGGTCAGTCAAACCACACAAGAGTTCGTCTATAGTGGGTGGTTTGTTATGTAAGCTGTGTAATAGGGCCATGTTTTAATTTCAAACGTTTCTATTGAGCCACAATTTACTCTACGTCACATACGTGCAGCATAGATATAGAACATATACGACCAATGTGTTAATTTTTTAAGTATAATAATTTAAATTTTATTTTAATGACAGTTTCAATTGTATGTTCATCATTTTTTATTTTTATTTTACTGAAATTGTTTTGTATATGATCGTTTTGCTTATTCATTTTGCGGATTACGAAAATGCCACGGTTGGTGCTCAATTGAAAATCTTCAAAAACAGTTCTTATTTCTAATTATTAATAACTATCTGCCGTTAATAACATTGATCAGCTAAATAGTTTGAAAAAGAAGCTGTATCTTTTTTTTCTTTAGTATATACCATTGGGTTTGCAAATATTTGTACATTCTATCTCCGCTATTTTTTTTATTAATCCCTATGTAATATACAGAAATTTTTACTATTTTAATTGTAAAAGCTACTCTTCAACAATTGAATCACTTTTTTTCTCCATTAAAAATCAGTCTCATTTTCCCATAATTTGTAAGTGTCACAGAGAAATCTTATAAAACAACAATATAAAACTAATTTTCTTTTGTTTTTTCCTCTTTGTTTTAAGTCGAACTACGCCTCTGTAGAATTTCCTCCTAAAATACTATTCGATCCCATAAAATATATACCATTTCAAATATCTAGATCCGTGTACGCCTAACTTACTTTGTTTAATGTGAAAACAAACACCAGTGGAGAGGTTAACCATATTTATTTATATATCCTAATATTATGAACATTGGGGTATTGTACCAAGTTTTATGTAAATAAATATAATGGGTGTCCCGGGGCGTTTGATGACTGCTTGTTAAGACTCGGATAAAAAAAATAATCGTCCTCAAATATTGTTATTATCAGTGAAAAACACGGTCAACTATATATAGGTACAGCTATATTGTGTGATGTTGAAATATTTTTGACAAATTTTGAGTAATGGACAAATAAAAACTATCTTCGAGTGTACAAAGGTGAATGGAGAGAAATGCCTCATTTTATTATTATCATTTGAGTGCTATTCATTGCAGCGATCCAATTATTTTGTTCCCGCTCCATTACGATTGCCATGAAAGTCAACAGTTTCCTTTGTTAACCTAGTCCATTCCATTTTTTGAATGCTTCGTACGTGAAAAGCTTTTTTAAATTAAAATATATGTGTGTTCTTATTTTTTTAATTTTTCTGTAAATTTGTATAGATTGTACTTATTATTTTCTAACGATTTTTGATCTCCGTTTTTTTAATTTGTTGAATGGTAGTTTATTTTATTTGAAACTTATGTTTCAGATGCAATTCTGGTTTAATTATTGTTGTTTCTTCTGAAGGTGAGTGATCCATGTTACCATCGAAATGTTACTACTGCAAGCGCCAAACGTGATGGCGAGAGAAATCGCACAGGTATAGACTTTCACAACTAAATTACTATTGAATTACGATAAGCCTCTTGCCGGTCAGTATTCTACATTTTTTTTCAAATTTAATTGCAAATCTACAATCTACTCAATAAGCATCCAGTAATAAGTAAATGATATGGTTTCTTGCTAAATGTCTTAAGGCGGGGTCTCCGTTGATCACCCTATGAGGTCTTCTAGCCAGCGTCTTTTCAATCTTCTCTGTGCCATTGGATCAGTATAAAGGTTGGATATTAGTGGATTTTGATGGTTTTCATTGCGGTTTTTGTTTCTCATGGCTGATGCCTGAATAACTTGGTTGATGCTTGGAATACCGAGATCAGTATGTAATGAATGTGTTTTAGATTGGAACGTTTGCAGTATCTTAGTGTTCGATGGCTTACTGCAACCCCATAGCTCTATGCCATATGTCCATATCGGTTTTGGGATGATTTCGTATATTAGAATTTCATTTTCCAATGTTAACTCTGAACCTCTGCCGATTAGCCAGTTTATATTCTGAAGTTTCAACTCAAGTTGCGTTTTTTTAGCTTGTATGTGTTTCTTCCATGTCAACTTTTGATCCAAGTGTAGTCCGAGATCTACATAAAAAACAAAAAAGTTATTCAGACAATGCCAAACGCCAACAGAATTGGAGGACAACTAATGATACGCCTCTGTACAGAGCATTTATATGTCTTGCAAGAGCTGTAGTGGGAGGTAACATTGAAAACGAGTTTGTAGGCATGGGGGCGGGCTCGCCATCAAGTTTGGCGCTTGCAGTAGATACTTTGCTTCATTAGTAAATGAAATCACCGTTCTCCTAAGCACTGGGAGTCTTTAGGTGAAGTTCATAATTTGTATTTACTATTTGATATAAATGTCTTGTGCTAGTGATCTTTTGACAGCGGATTTTATTTGGAAATTTTTCAAGATCCGATTCTTTTATAATTGAATAAAGGTATTTAAAATAAATCGAGATTTGTTTTTATTTGTTATATTGAAGTAGTCTTCAAGAATTCTCGAGCTAATTTAAGACTGGTGATATCTGGGACATGCCACAGGATGGTATGAAGAAAAAGTATAATTTTTCAAAGAAATTCGTTACTTAGTTAAGCAACAAGAAGGAATGGGATCCAAATATACCATTACCAGACTTCGAAAAATGTCACTCAATGGTACACAGACGGCTCAAAAGCAATAGAAGGAGCTGGGATAGGAGTGTACGGGCCAGGAATCAAACACTTTGAAAGCTTGGGAAAACAAGTCGTTTCCAAGCAGAAATTCATGCCATAAGAAAATGCGCCCAGTTCAATATTGATAAAGGACACACTGGAATAGAAGGAAATGAAATAGCAGATGAACTAGCAAAGATGGGGACTGAAATAACATTTTGTGGCCTACCCTTTTGCGGAATCAGCTCCAATGTAATATTGGAAGAAAAAGGACAAGCCGAAAAAAAAGATCTGGCCACTGGAAAGATCTAGTACGGCATAGACAATCAAAGATTCTTCTGGGTAACTACAATCTTTTGAGATCATATGAATGCATAAGTCAAACTAAAACTGCACTAAGAGTTTGAGCAGGAATCCTAACAGAACTTTGTCGCCGTAATGGGCACCTGAAAAAGCTCAAAAGAGTGGGGGAAGAAAAGGTAGATTTTGTGGCATGTAAGAAGAAATCCACGTACTTGCGAATTGCACAGCAATTCAGAATCCTAATGCACAGCACCTAGGATATTACTGGATAGAAGAGGAACATTTACCCAGCTGAAGCCTGCAGCTATCCCAAAATTCCTCCGGACTGATGTCGAGTCCTTGGGACCCTCGTCATAAGCTAAACAGAAGTAGGGGGCACAATAGATCCTTTAGGTCTCAGTGAATGTCACCCCAAAATACATACTTTCATACATACAAGACTGGCTATATAAGTTCTGTTTTAATGGTACAAAGATTCAGTTCAAGTGCCTGGGCTGTTTAGCACAACCTAATTGAATGATTGAATGAATGAATGAATGAATGCTCTGTTTCTCAAATTGAATATGTCGACCTAACGATGGGGTGCTACTAGTGCTACTATGGGCCATTCGCACCGGTTACACATAACGTTAAGTGTCACTCAAATTTACCAAGTGTCACTTAGTCGTTCGCACCGTATTTAGAGGCATCCTTGAAGCGACGTTAAGGATACCTTAACTAAGCTCGGAATATCCACGGCTTAAAGTTCCACTTAACCTCGAAATACTAATTTTGAAGTTGATTTATGACAGTTTAGATTTGAGTAAATTGTGCTTTGATAGATATTAGATCTTTGTATTTGTAATTTGTCTTATCGGAATGGAAATGTTAGAAGATGATGACGATTTAGAAATAATTGATATAATTGAATACGGCCAACCCAGACAGTTATATATGAGGAAAGTTTATTTTAATACATTCTATCCTTAGACGTTTTTTCTTAGATTTAGAATGACGAAGGAAACTGCTTTCAATTTTCTTGGAGAAATTGAAATTGTTTATTTTCTATGACATTTTTATACTTGCTAATAATATCTAATAATAATGATTTTTCACGTGTAGTGAAATTCATTCCACTAGATCGTTTTTCTCCGCTCATATTCAGACTACTGAAATGATTTGGAAGAAAAAATACGTCAAAACCAAAGATGACACCAACTAATATTAAACGCATAGATCAAACGGATCAAACTTGATCAAACGACTGCCGTTGATTCCTGACAAGAGGAGGTACTACGCGAACGAAGTTCCACTTAAATTATAAGTGTCACTTAGTAAAGTATGACTTTTTAGGATAATCGGTGCGATTGGCACTATAACCAATTGTGTTCATTTTATAAATATTTCCTATAAAAAACATTCAGTACCGCCACTGCCTTCCATTCCTTTGGAACATACTTTCTTCCTAATCACCAGAGATTCAGCTTGTCAGTTTTCTTAAAATAAGTTTAGAAACATGTCTATCTGCATATTGACAAAAAATAATACTTTTCTCTTGGTTAATCTTGGCTATCTGCTTACATTCTTCGAAAGGGTTTAAATAAATAATCCAAAACAACTTTTTGTCTTCCACATTGTACTGTAATTGATAGATTTGTTGATTTATTTATGGACTTCATACCGTTGACGACAATGCCGAATTGAAGCGAATGAAATTATAATTTTCATTTTAATTAAAAAATGCATTCAACCGAAAAACTACCGTATCTAATAATAATGTTATATAACTGATCTGTAACCAACCTTAGACATGAAGTGGAACGTATATAATAGCATTAATAGGTATGCGGAAAGGCTTTATGTAATTGTGGGTACACATCTTATTCAGGGACCATTTGACAGGCGTCACAATAACAATGAATGTAGCTGGAGGCAACCGATAAGCTCTCTATACTACTAACACACGTTCGTTTCACTTTAGTTGGGATTGTTGTATTTTGTTAACCCCGTATAATCTTTTACAGTTTCAAGACCACCGTAGATGAACCGAAGGGTAGACACTATTTTTATAATTGTATCTAGATGGAATTATTTAGGTAGGTATAGACAGAGCCTTTTTTATTTCTTTGAACGAATTGTTTTTCGTTATCTATTTATTTATTTATACGGATTGTGGATATTTGACATCATGAAATATTTTCAATAAAATGCAGTTTCAATTTGCTGCTGAATAATATTTTTTCATAAAGTCTTTTTGGGATGGATTGATGGTGTAATGTTTATAGAGTTACTCAAAAATACCTTGCTAAAGTATTAGATCGGCGTCGAACCTATCAATAAGAAAATCAAGTACAGTTAACAGAAGCAAACAGGGGCCCCGGAAAATATGCGAACTAAAAGAAGGTCATCGCAACGAGCCAATCAGGAGCTATTGTTAACGAGCGTACATTAGTAATTTGTTAACATAATTGAAATAATATGACCGAGTGATTTCATCAACATACATCATTTTATTTATTTTTAGTGTCTGTATTATTTAATTATTTATTTTTATCATTATACTATTTTTGGTCCGATATAAATTTTTTCATTAATATTTAGAGTTAAATTTTTAGCCAGTTAGACTTTGTTTGCATATCTCTAAATAGTTGACATTTATAGTTATCGAATTGTTACTACTACAGCAAAAAAAGCAAAGAAGCAATTGTGACTATAGTAAGGTTCTTAAGTCTGTGCCAACATGCAATAGGTTTTTGTAATTGATATCACCTATGATTGTATAACAATAAAATGAATTTTTTTTCTGAGCGAAGATAAATCATGTTTTTGATTTTATACAGGGAGGGCTTGGAATAATATTTTCTTTGAAAATCTATATATCGACAAAGTGGATATATATTTTGATAGTCGAACAAGTGTGATGAAAATATGCGAAAAGGAAGCTGTTTTTGTAACGATGAAGGCTGTGACGATAGCGGAAGCTTATGTTTTGTTTTCCTTTGCAATATTTCTGGGATATTGCTTTTACAGTACACTTAATTTTTTTCAATTTTTATTTTCAGATTTATAGTATTCACGAGCGTACCGAAACGGAAAAAATGAAAAAATGCCGTATCTATTCTTTACTTTTTATTCAGTAAGCTTTTCTATAAAAAAAAAATTGGAACAAAATAAAATGTATCAAATTCAAACGTAATTTACTGTGAAATGTCTCAACAATACTTCGTTGAGTTCATGTATAATGTTATAAAAAAATCCATTGAAAATAGAGAAAAAAATCAGTGAATAGTTGAAATCCTCACAAGTATTTGGCAAAGTGGCCCAAGACCACCCAACGAGATGAATGCCCTTTAACAATAAGGGTTTTTATATGCCCTATTAAACAGGGAGGTAAACACGAATCCCAGCATCTGGTCAAGTGATGATTAGTTCACAAATTTCTTAAAAGATATTTGCCGGATATCTCGAATATTTTCAGTATTTAAATAAATATTTGTTTTGGATTGTATTCTAATATATGAATGAAAAGAGACGATTCATTCATGAAACTTTTCAAATGGAATGTTGGTTTCGAGACGTATTTTGTAAGATTAAATTTATTTTTGTAAGAAAAGTGCAATGTCATTTTAAAAAAAAATTAATTCAAAATGAATTATTTTCCAATTCATGGTAAAATTTATTGGGGAAATTTAGAATATTTTGAAATTAAAACAGGAGTTTGACAAGGGGATATAAAATTCCCATAATTGTTTTCTAGATATCAGAAAAGTAATCCAAGTATAGCGAAAACAAAAAAAGCACAATGCTGAACAATTATTGAAGTTGATAGTTTAGCTTTAACCGTACATTTTTAGTTCGGGATACAATCTAATAATAACGAATTTAGCTAGTAGAATATTTGTAGAAAAAGTGGGTTAACAAATTCCATTTAAAAAAAAGCTTAAATAAGCTCCAAAATTATTGGTGAAATTATACAAAAATTGGGTCTTGAGAAATGAAGCCTTATGTCAAACTAGGTTAGGTTATTGGTATTGGTGTTGAACAAACGTACTATCCTGATGTCAACAAAAATAATGTCAAAGTTTATTTATTCATTGTGCTGGAGTCCACAGATGTTGCCTTATATTATTTAGAGCTAATTAATAACCATCCATTGACCAATTGTCTTTATGGTTCCTCAATATTATGTTACTTACTACCTACCACAAAACAGCTCCCCCAAAGAACTGGGAGACCTGGTCGTTGGTGGGGGAGTCGAGTGGCTGCTCCTCCTCAGGAGTAATACGTGAAACCAAGGACAGCTCAACGGATCCCTATGAAATGCAGAAATCCGATATCAGGCTTGCACCGGAGAAAGCAAGAAAGAATGTCACAAGGCGCAAGAAGCATGGAAAGGAGAAAACATCCCCCTGAAGGAGAAGAACGTAAGCGGAAAATGGTGACAGCCCAGGCACCCCAAGTACAGGCGAAGAAGAAACAGGAGGTCAGCTGGAGCTATGCAGTTACAGCAAAACTAATAAAAGTGGCAGATCTCCCCAGGACGCACCCTGAGACGACCCTCAGTGTGGACGACCAAATCTTCTTAGAGAACGCATTAATAGACTATGAGTCGTACTAATCGACTGTGAAACACCACAGAATGACTCCGGCTGATAGTACCACAGTTGGAAAGGTGGAAGGTAATGGAACTGACGGTGTGCCAGGGAGACCACATCCCAAAAATGCATACCGCCACGATCTTCCACCCAAGAAGCAAGGGCGTAGAGGAAAGGAAGTTTCTTCGCTTGATTAATACGCAAAACGAGGGTTTGGAAACAAACCAGTGGAAGGTCCTAAATTTTAAAGAAGAAAGCGAAGGCTTAGTCCTAAGATCAGGAATATGGCAGGAATGTACTGTGGAGAAAAATTAAAATTAGGAACAACGGGTTCACTATTCACCGGTTTGGAAAAACTCCCATACATGGCCTCAGAAAGGAAGAGTTCTGGAGAAGGCTTCTATTTCATCCAATGCCAGTGATGACTCGGGTAGTGTAGAAAGCCCTTTGGGGAGGAGTCGCTGCTATTCGAGGGGGGACATCATCCTGACAAAAGCGGCAAATACCCAAGATGACAAGGATGGCGGGAATTAAGTTAGCTCAAGTTAATGCTCATCATGCCAAAGGAACTTCGGCGGTGATCACAAGATTGTTCACCAATGACCAATATGGGGGATGTGTTTGATCCAAGAACCTGGGGTGAATAATAAGCAGGTAAGAGGATGAGCATGTAAACATGCCAAAATAGTATATCACATCAGTAGTGATATACCAAGAACATATATGATGATAAAGATCAATTTAAACTATTTTTGTCTTTCAGAATACATTACTTGAGATTTCGTTCCAGTTCGAGAACATAGGAAGGAGAGCAAGGAATGCGGGAGCAAGAGATAACGTATCTTTTTATTTTATGTAGGAATGGAGGTACTCATTGAAATCCGCTATCCGCAAGACGTCATACTTAATTTGTGCTTTAAAACAGGCCACCTCAGTGACTCCCAGCTAGAAGCTTGGTTTTAGACATTTTATCGAAGGTTAGTTAGTGCTATTCAGTTAAATTTTCATATGAATAAGTTTCAAAAATAATTTCAAGGGAACTCCAGAGAATTGGAGGAAAAACTGCGCACTGAGTGGACTCCTACTCAAAATATGCACTGACTACACCACGATTAGGAAACCGGTTGGGTAGTCCACCAAGCTGCGTGGGAAGTTCTTTGGTTGATATTGTCTATTACACGATTTTTTCGTACAAGCCATGATATCACATTTAAGAAATGACTAGATCTTCGAAACCATTTTGTAACAAATTTATCAAAATCCACCAGAATAATTATCTTTTAAACCAAAAACATAGCTAAAAATAACTTTAAGAATACTAAGCAGGAATCAGATCAAAATTCCTTTTTGGTGTGCGTCATCGTTTGTGACGTATATCCAGGTTTTCGGCATTTCGTTTATTTTATTTGCTATTTTGACAGATAGCTGACCTTAAATTTAATCAATAAAATCATCAGGATCGTATTCAACCAAATTCGAAAATGATATGAAATTAATAATCACCAGCTTCTTTTTCTAACTGAAAATACTTGAGAACTTCCAAAATGCTTATGTTTTTCCGTGTATCTAGGCATATTTTTGTATTATTGAAATAATTATAACAATAAGATTAATATTTACTTTTCATAAATAATAATTGACCGTGAACAACAAAGTACAGACCTGACGAGAACTGTCAGTGGGACATTAGAAGAATACGTAACACACATTGCCGCTATGAAATGTAGGTCTGCATTCTATTTTGAATGCGTAATTTCTCGCGATTTATAGGTCGCGCTTGCGCGTATTCTGAACATCAACTAATCAAATTCTTTACATTAAAGTTAACGTTTGTAATAAATTTTTTTTCCGTCGACCGTGTATTAACATATGCTATTAACGTTCTTAAAATAGGACAAAATTATACATTAATAACCCCCATTAATGCATGATTTACCTACATTAATCAACGATTTTATGCAGACAACCCAACGCATATATCTTATCATTATATTTATATTGACAGTTATCGGTGGTGTAGGCAACCAAACATACAATGGCGTCTTCAAAAAATGAATTCTAGTATAGAATACTTCTAGTATTTGACTTACATATAGTTTTTATTTTATTATTATACAAAATTGAAGTATAAATCTATGCTCTAAATCATGTCTAAATGATAATTTTTTTATTATTTATCTTACAGGAGTAGTTTGTAACGTCAAAACTTTTATTCGAACAATATTTAAAAATTACAAATCTATAAATTAAAATGTAAAGTGCCGTTGGTATTGTTTTAAATATTGATATTTCGATTTTTCAAATTTTAGGAAATGGTATTTAAATTAATACTATTGACATTCACAGAACTCAATAAGGTTGAACTTCCATCAAAATTAGTTTATGTTTTTCTTATGACAACTCAAGGTATATACATCACGAATTCAACCATTTGACATTTAGTTCTTTATTCCATTTATTATTTCCATTTTTTGTTGTTGTAGTAGGTATAGACCAGTATTTATAATTTCTAAGTGCATCAATGAAAAAAATTGCGTAAAGTGTTCGTGGATAACTGGTCTTTAAAATACTTGCTCTATTTCGAGCACTCTGGCTTCGCCGTCGTGCTCGAAAAATTGTGCGTGTTTTAAAGAGCTTAATATCCACTTAGACTTCAATATACTATTAAATAAAAATATTGAGAAAAATGAATACTACTGATACAGCTTTTAATTGCCCTGAAAAGAAGAAAATGAACTTCAAATCAATTTAGTACATATTGTATAACACAATTTATTAAAATATATAAAAGCTTGTCACGAGATTTGCACATGTTTTTCCATAGAATTACTTAAAATAAGTATGTCAAGCAGAACTAGTTAGTACACAGGTAAATCTAGCGACAAGCTTTTGTATCATCTAATAAATTCAAGTTTAAATTTAGAAAGTTATAATTTTTCATAATATCCTTTGGCATGTCACAGGTTGCCTGATCTCTAAGAAGTGAGGAGGTAGTTTTTCCAATGATTCCCTTTCCACTTAGTCTGTATCTTGCTCTTTCTGCAACACTTTCCACCACTATATGTAGAGGTGTGAGGTAGATAATTAATCACTTCAATAACTGCCGTTGGGCATTTTCGCATTGCTCCTGTAATGCATATACAGGCTAGTTTTTGGAACTTTAGTTCTTTACGCCAGGTTATGTTTGGGCGACCAGGGGTCGCGACGCAAAAGATCTGACCGTTACGCGTTACGTTACGCTGCGTTATGTTACATTGCTACGTTATGTGCCTTGCTTTTGTGTGCTTGTGCCTCCTTAGTCTCTCTCTCATTTACGAAGCAGCGATTCATAATAATAAATATGCTCCTGCCCGGATTCGAACCCGGGCCGCCCGCGAGCGAGCATTCTACCACTGAACCACCGATGCTATATTGAAATTCTATGCAAAGCTGGTATTCGCAGTGCTGGTGATCTACTTGAATTTGTTGGGATACATTTTTACTATTATTTCCATAATTTTTTTTTGCTCGATTGAGGGGTCTAGCACATTTACTTTTCGAAATACAGGGTGTTGAAATTTTGAAAACTTGAATGTTTCAATTCGATAACTTTAAAATGGATGAATAAATTGATTTGACATTTGGCAGGTTGTTTTTAAATGTAAAAGGGCATATTTTGAAAGAAATTGTAGTTTGTGCAACTAGTGTGGATATGATGGTCATATCGCACGAGGACGAAGTTTGAGCACGACGCCGTAGGCGGAGTGCTCAATCGTTCAAGTGCGATATGGACAATCCACACGAGTCGAACAGCATATTTTTTCTACGACCCACTTAAGAAAAAATCTAGAAAATAAAAATTTCTATAAACTGTAATATAACTTCAAATTAAACATTTTACAATTCAATTTTATGTTTCCACTAATTTTGTGGTAAACGTACAGTTCTTGAATGTCCAATTTGTATAATGCTACGGTTTCATTTTTTAAATATACGAAGCTGTTATTAGTAGATGTTGCCAGTCGGACTCCCTCATGAATTATTTAAAAATAGAAATTAACAATAAAAAAAATCTTCCTCAGGAGGAATTTAACCCGGGTCTACTGCGTGAGAGTCTGGTATGCTTACTACTCAACCACCAAAGAATATGCGAATCGTTTATCTATAACGTCAGATGTATTACATAGTTTTTGCTTAAAAGGAACTAAAGTTCCTACCGTGTGTCCCGCGACACGTTCTACCTTTTTGAATTTTCGAGAGGTTTTCTCTCGTCGACAATATGCATGCTCTACTACTTCACGCAATGGCTCCATATAAGTGATAATTGGTCTCACTATGGCAGTGTACATCCAGCTTAGGATTTATGTGTCACAACCTCAGCTTCTCCCTGCCAGATACCTGCAAACCATTATAGCCATTTTCTTTTTTATGTAATCTCCTTTTCGTGTTTGTTTCACAGGAGTTTACTGTCTAGAGTCAATCCTAGATACTTGACTTCTTGTCTCCATTCAATCCCGTTCCCATTAATTTCAATGGTTTCAAGGTTGAGTTTTCCTTTCTTAGTGAAGGCTATCAAGATGGATTTAGTGGGGTTGATACTAAGTTCCACTTGCCACACCACCTATTTGTAGCAGACCCTTTTGTACGAATGTTGTGCTGTCTACACCTCTTCTATTTAATGCTCTCATGCCTCATGTGGAGTGGAGTGTAGTTTCTTGGTTCATTCTTTTTTAATTTTTTGGGAAATTAAACCACAATATTTTTAAATTCTTTACTTCAACGTTTCAGAAAAATTAAAAAAGAATGAATAATATACCACAAGGAACATACAGAAGATAGTTTCTTGGTTGTTTAGAGCACCTCTGATATCCTCTGTCAGCTGTACCAGTGCAGTCTCCGTAGATCTGCCTGTCAGGTAAGCATGCTGATACAGGTGGAGAGGTAGTCTCTCTAGAATTTCCGTTTCAATATAGGTGTTAATAACTTTTTCCCATTGTTTTAGAGCACAAACGATGTTAGACTAATTGGTCTGAAGGATTTGGAATTTGCGCTATCCTTAATAAAACCGTTCCTTGAGCGTGCAATTCACTGTATCTTATTCCTAATAGACTATAATATTGTTAGAATGTCATACAAAAAATTTTACTTCATATTGATACATTATAAACAAATAAACCCTCAGTTACCGTAACTTTAAACATGATTATAACTCACTTCAGTTCCATGCTGTAGACCCTCTACTACCGTTAAGTTCGCCATCCACACATTATTTGCTATTGACCAAGTCAGTCACAGAAGTACTTCGCAGCTAATGTCCTGTGAAAGTTTCTGAATTCGACAAATCCAAAAAACTAGCTTTTCGCGAAGCGTTAGAAAAAATCTTTCCGGGCCCGACGGACGCTGAGACAAATAAGTCTTCTTTAAACCCAAAGCAAAGAACTCGTTTTCCCAACAATTTTAAATTTCTTGGGGATATCATCCACCATAACAGAGCCCCTATCTTCAATTGGATTAATCTCCATATTCAAAAGTTCGAGACCTCTACAGCCCCCGAAATAACCCATAATCAGAACTCCATGTAAAATAGATTAATAAATGTGAAATTCTTACAGTTTGCATGGCATACCAAATGTAGGGTTCTTGATCAGACACATTCTTCAAAAATTTGGAAATACCATCCCGACTGGACAATTGAGACTTTTTCGGCCCTTATTTTCATTTGAGAAACGCTGCCAGTTCGTGAAACTTGCTTCTGTATCATTATAAATTCTCATCATTATAATTTTAACATTGAACACGACGATAAAACAATTCACTCAGACTAAAACGTTAAAGAATAAATACAGTCTTGAAATATGTCAACATTATAGTTTCACTGATATTTTTGCTTTCCATACGGTTAACTTCCAGCCACTACAGGAATTTGTCATATATTATTCTTTGCTTTTAACTTTGTCGTTAGTAGTGAGGCACTAGGTTCCTCAGCCTTTTGCAACGAATCACCTGAAATCTCAATACTCTCCAATTTTTCACGAATTAACAAATTTCACAAATATTTACAAACTTAATTCTTGAGCAATGTTCGTTTGATTTTGAAAAGCAACAAAATCTAGTTTTCATGTAAGTATTTCATTTAGTATGAAATAATAGTTATTTACGTAATTAGTGGGATATGGACATTATTAACGCACGCATGTGAAGTTTGCACGACGAGGCCGAGTCGTGTAAGTGCGTTAATAATTCCTATATATCACACGTGTTACGTACAAAATTTTATCTACAACTGTTTATTAGTATTATTAACAGTACCTATATTATGAAATTAGGAAAAAATTCGATCCAACGTATTTTTAATAATATTGACTGCAAACATAAGGCACTGTGTATCATATTTTGTGACCATAGCAACAAATACAAACAAGGCTGTGGAAATAATAGTATATTACATATCTAGAGTGGTAAGTGGCATATTACGTGCGAGTAGAACAAGTTGCGCACGAGCCGCGTAGCGGCGAGTGCGGTAATTCTACGAGCATGTAATTGCCCTTACCACTCGAGTTGTGTACTATACTTTATCTACGACGAAATTGATTTTTTTTCTTATTAATTTTATGGAAAAAGTGCTTGTATTTTTTGACGGATTTGTAAGTATTTCTTGCAAATGTCATAAAAACTGCCGGATACAACAAATGACCTATAAATTTTAGTTTTAGTATCAGGAATATTAATAATTATTGATTTTCCTGAATCCTCAATATCCTCCATTTTAATGTTTTTTAATTCTTGTCTACGACAAGCACCAGAAATCCCACAAATTAATATTACCTAAAATTTAAAATAGTACAGTACCTACTAGTTTAAAACTAAAAAAATAGTTATATTAATATACTTTTATTCAAATAGAAATTAAAAATATTTTTTGTAAAAAAAAAATAAAAAAATGAAATGCCGCCTGCGGGGTGCGATCCCGGGACCGTGAGACCTCTGGTTCCGAAACCAACGCTTAACCATCTGCGCTGTCAGGCTTCGGTACAAATATTTGCTCTAGCCAAGTACACATAATTAAAAATTATTATTTTTATTTTCACACACAACTTGTTGTTCTTACTTTTAATTTTTTCACTGTTTTCTTTTATCTAAAAGTGACGAATTTAATAACTGGGTATTCAGTAGTGACAGACAGCACAAAACACAGTCAGAACTACCAACATAAATTTAGTATTATACTAAAATTTCCTAACGGGTGCATGTAATAACATTACAGCACACTCATTACCGCACACTTGCTGTAAAGTTCAACTTACGCTTTTAGTAAGGAGTTAGATAACTAATGCTTTACATATAAGGAGTAGGTAAAGTAAATTAGTTATGTCATCAAATTTTTAAAGTTGAATGAACAAAAATCTATAAAAATGAGTACAAGCGAAGACAATCTTCCTTCGGACATTGAAAATGCAGCTTCCAGTGGTATTCTAAATATTTAATTCTGGTATTAATATGTTTCTAGATTCTGATTATCGCACTAGTGCGGTAATGTATTCAAAAACGCACTAGTGCGGTAATATACGTCATTATGACACTGAAAATAGTGTTAAATCGTACCCGTTACATGACAGTTGTGGATAAAGTACTACATTGTACGATAAGGTAAACTAAGATAAAATTAATTATCTATCACATGAGTTATTAGATGTTAACAACCTCGGGCAACTTATGAATTCCGCAGTATTGAAATATGTGTCCCTCTGTAATTAACATCCTCATAACTTCCTTTATATATAAATAACTATTAAATTACAGTTTATTAAGAATATGATCTACTGTGAATGAAGATTGATAATTTGACAAACAAATTTATTGCAGTCTTAGGGCCAACTGCACCGTTTCTTCTTCTAAGTAATACTTTCATAAGTAAAACATTATTCATTAAGTAACACTTGGTGTAATTCAACTGCACCGTGTCTTATTTCGCTAAGTCAACTAAAGACAGGATGTGGTCAGGCGGACAGGGATTTTGATTTTGGTAAACATTGAAATGTGACATATGTGACACTAAATTCTGATAATGAGAATGGCAATTATATAAAATATAATCAAGTAAATGAAGAGCTGCGTCTCCCAGTGATTTATGCCCAGTGCTCATGGATAAAACTATCGATCTTTTCATAGTAGCAGTAGTCGATTTTTTTTTAAATTTATATTCGGATAGGGTGTTATCAAAATCTTGTCTGGGAATTATATTCCTGGGAACACCGAATTCAATTAATTCCATTTTGTTTGATTTTATAAACTAACCTCTCTATATCTTGATAATTTTGTCTGCCAAGTGCCAAGACATAACCTCACTTCCACATAAGTAGGACTTAAGTAGAACCTACACTTCGACTTACGTTAAGAACGACTTACGACGCGGTGCAGTTACACATATTTCCTAAGTCCTACTTAAATGCTTAAGTAGCAGCGGTGCAGTTGGCCCTTAAACTTCAAAATATTTATTGTCTAGTTGTTGAATTTTCTCATTAGTGACATATATAAAAAATATTGTGGTTCAATTACCCAATATAATTAACAAAAAGAATAATTAATCCACCACAATGAACTAATTAACATACAGGAGATATTTAATAACAATATATTTTTTTATAAAAACTTGTATTTATCGTAGGTACCCCGTATAATTATAAAAACCAATTATCTCTCAGTTTCAAAATACAAAAGTATTTTCTGCGTGTTGCGGTGGTCCGATAATATGGCCACATCTCCATAACAATGCATTTTACTCATCCCGAATTTCACAGCTCACTTTGATATGATAATGAAAGCTTTTGATCTCATTGCTATGCCGATCCGCTCGATTCCCATCCCATTCTATCTGCATTCTATTACGATCTGTTATCACAACCGTTTGATTCCTGATGTTTTATTAATTTAGAATCTGCTTTCTCTGGAATTATTCGCTATAAAACAGAAAAATTCGTATATACCCAACGTTCGCATTTTAAAAATTTAGAAAAATTGTTTTTAAAAATACTACAGATTTGATGGAAAAGTGCAAGAGAACATTGAAAACGTGAAGAATTTTTTCTACTCCGATACGTTTTTTATAATCAGATATGCAGGAATTGTACCTTATTGATAACCAATAAGATACAATAGGTTTGTTACGTTTTTGATGAATGGGTCTGCTCGTCCCCTGCTCGCAAGAGTCTATTGTGGCTTACACCTATTCATATTCCACCTTCTATTCAGCTTCTCTATAATGTAACATCCTAATCAATATCCAATACGACAATGACTACCTATCTGACATCTACAATCAATTAAATTTAACATTTCCTCGTAGTTTTCTCGTGAGCCCCTTTAAATTTGTGCATATCCAATGATAAAAGTATTACAGAGGAAAAACAGTGTATGCAACATCAATCAAGACATTCGTATTCATTATGAAGTTTCATACTCAACTATTTAATATCTAATCAGAAAATTTTACTAGTTGGCAGCATACGTCAACCTCACTGCCTTTAGCTCTCACAATGACCAATTTTGTCAGTTATTTTGTTATTAATAATATCGAAAGTCGAAAATTTAAGTAGGTAATTATTTCCCTCATGTACATATTTAACGTAATACTATCACAAATTAGGTAATCTAGCTATAAATGAATATTCAGCAACTACACTCAAAGATTGGACAAACAATATGTCGAAAATATTATATGACTAAGACTTCAAAGAAAGCACGTTTGAAACTGTATGTAACAATACCACAAGAAAAAAGAAAAGAGAAGATCTGACCATTGGAAAGATCTAGTAGGGCTTATACAATCAAAGACTCTTCTGGGTGACTACAACCTGTTGAGATCAAAAGAATGCATAAGTCAAAGTAAAACTGCGCTAAGAGTTTTGACAGGGATCCTAACGGGACATTGTCGCCTGAATGGGCACCTGAAAAAGCTCAAAATAGTGGAGGAAGAAGAATGCAGATTTTGTGGAATGGAAGAAGAAACCTCCATCCACATACTTTCCAACTGCACAGCACTCCAGAATCCTAGAGCACAGCACCTGGGAGATTACTGGATAGAAGAGGAACATTTGCCTAAGTTGAAGCCTGCAGACATCCTAAAATTCCTCCGGGAAATAGGACTAAAGGAACTACTAGTTTCTGAGACTCTCCTCAGAAACTGAGTAGAAGTAAGGGGGCACAATAGACCTTTTAGGTCTCAGTGAATGTCACCCCAAAAATCACACATACATACATACATACCACAAAAATACTTATGGAAAAGGGTTACAATAAATGCAGTAGAAAAATCAATCAATTTGAGGACGTAAGTTACAAGGAAGCTTAGCCTATCTTGCAGAGATGATATTTGAGTAAATAGTGCCCAGTGAGAATTCCGGTGATTACTCTGAAATCAGATTTCTGAAGTTCCAAGAACAATTTAGGGAGGTAGGCAGAAGGTCGTATTAACCTTTTTGCCTATCTTTGGTCTGGAAAATTTATTTAGGAGGCTACACCAAGTTTTATTTCCCATTTTCGAACTTCTTCGACGATGCGGCTATTTATGATACATCAAAATCGTTAGAGCTTGACAAAAGGAGTACAAGCCTTCTAAACAGAGTTCGCGTACGTATAATCCGCATCTCCATGGATTGGGTAGCTCCAATTCTGAGTACCTCAAGATTTAGCCTCTATTAGCCGCTTATGTGGTGGAGTACGGTCTAGCATTACCTCTAATGCTGCGCCTGGGCACGAATGAAATGAAGGATGGATAAAACTATGCTAAATTCTTAAACTTCCCAAATCTCAACCTTTATGCTGGACTTGTTTTGAGAGACACGGTTGGTGAAAGTCAAAATCAGTAGTACAAGGCAACATCGATGATTTATTACGAGATAAGAGGACTACACCGAAAAAAGGACTTGAATTAAGTGGGAAAAAATTCCACTACAACCACAACTTATAGTAATAACCATTCGACTAATGATTCAAGACCATCGATAAATTGCAAAAATGTTTATCTAATAATCATAGAGAACTCGCTGGTAATTACTCTTAGTCACTTTGATGATCACACTACTCGCAAGCGGCGCTTAATGAAACTTTATCCTAGTGAATAATAATCATTATTACACGCTTATTGAATAATATACCATTTTCGATTTGCAGTTAGCATGGTTATTTTAGTGTGCCGAATAATATTGAATGTAATTAACATAGTTTATTTTTTTAATTCGTTCTTATTCATCAAATCAAAATATATAAAAAAAATACCATCGGTTTGGAAAATTCGTTGAGCTGTTATTATTCGGTTGAATTCATAAAACACTAAAACACGAAAGAAAAATTGAAATGGACTAAGCTCGTGCATTTTGTGTACTTTGGCTCGGAGCCGACTTAATAATAATAAGAATGAATTTTGCTACGTTAACTGCAACTGCATACAGGGATAAGTCTAAATGAAAATTTTTTTTGTAGAAAATTTGGAAGTAGTTTACGTGGCTACCGCTCATAAATTCAGGAAGAAGTAAGGACAATTGGGATTAGCTTTGGTATATTAAATGATGAGGATTTTACCAATTACTATTAGCAGATGTTTAACATTCATAATATTCTAATGTGGACTTCCATAAAAAAATCTACTTTACAAATACTTGAACATTTTTAAAGGATTAATTTACACTCATTATTCTGTATATTGTTATGTTTTATAATACTTCTAGTCTAAAATTAAACCACTTTACTTTGAAAACCTTTTTAATATTTGACATCAATCAAAAGTAAAACACAGACACTACTTTTCCCTGACTGCTTACTCACAATACGTCTGCCGTTGCTAAAGTTACTCTCGCGTTATTGTAGTAAATAGTCAGATATATAATATCTCTTCCCCCTTTTGATTAATTAACAATGCTCAACACAAATAAAACTAATTAATCTAAAAACCTAGAGGGTCTTTTAATCACTCTGGAAGATCTTCTTACCGGTGCTTCTAGTGTAGTTTCACTGACACTAGCTGTACTTATATTATTCCCCGGTTCAAGAACTTCAGTATTCACAGTCACATTACTTTTTTCCTCATTAGTAGGTAATAATGGAACTGTGACATTATTTGGTTGTAACATTATGTCAGAATTTGGACTAGGCACAACAGAATTTACATTAGGCAGAATACCTTTATTTCGATTTTCTGATGTTAAGGCCAAGTTGTTTTGAGTAACATTTACTCCCATCATTAAGTCATTCCCATTACCATATTTTTCCATTTTTCTTAGATGGTCTATGTGTACGTGACGAACGTGATCGTCTACTGTTAAAATATACGTAACAGGACTGACTCTGACTTCAACAACTTCTTTAGCCCAGTTGTTCTTTTCACCCCGTACATTTTTTACATAAACT
>CAJUYH010000891.1:0-55832 GCA_910591685.1 Galerucella tenella | reverse complement strand
TCTCCCACCTTTAATTGAAAATAAGCATTTTTTAAATCTATGACTGAGAACAACGTACCCCCTTCTATCGAAGAAAATATTTCTTCAATAGTGGGTATAGGGTAATAATTATCATCCAATGAAATCTCCACATATACGAATTTTACCCGTTGTTTTTGGTACTATAACGATAGGACTAGCCCACTCAGATGTCTCTACAGGTTCTAAAATATCATTTTTCACTAAATCCATAATTTCTTTCTCAACTTTGTCTTTAAGAGCAAAAGGTATTCTATAAGGTTTACTGAACTTGGGTGAAGCCCCTTCTTTCATTTCAATATTTGCAACAAAAGCCTTGATACTCTGATTTTTATTGAATACATCATTGTAATTATTCATTAAATTGTCTAATAGCACATTATTTTCTGCATTTATCTTATGTATCTCATGAACAGGATTAAAATATGTTTTCCGTTCTGGAATTAATATATTTAACCAAGACCTACCTAGTTAACAAACGTTAGATGTAAAATTAACAATTTTCACATTTAATAATGCTCTAATATTCCCAAATTTAACATTCACATTGGCTTGCAAAATATCATCTTTCGCTGGCCCAAATAAGGTCTTCAGTTTAATATTCGCCCTAACTATATTTACAGATGGAAATAATCTTTTAAACATTTCATAAGGTATTATTGTGCTATCTGAACCTGTATCGACTTCTAACCTAACTAACTTATTTTCTATAAATACCTCTAGCACTAATGGTTCGCATTTTGAATTTCCTATCAATTGATGTACCTCTTCCACTTGATTACACCAATTGACTTCAAACTCTAAGCTCTAAGCCCGCAGACAAATTTGTCCCTGAGCGCTTCTTGCAGAAATGCTCCAAACTGGCAATTCTTTGACAATTCCTTTAACTTTTCCATGAAAGCCTTATGATCTTCTCCACTATCTTGCAAACAATTGTAGAATTTGTATCTTTCTGCTATCACCATAGCTTCTTCGGACTATAGTTCAAGGAGTTTTTTATCTGTGTAAAACTCGTTGAGCTGGGCAATGCCGGCGAAAGTAAATCTTTCAATACGTCATATGCTTCTCCTCCAACCAAAGTGAGAAAAAGGGGTACCTGCCGGTTTGGTGGTACCTCATTACATATGAATAACTGCTCCATACGTTCTAAGTAGGAGTTTATATCAGACTCTTTGGGCTTGAATGCCTCAATTGAACCAATTAATGCCATGGTAAAACCAGAACAGTCTTTACTTTCAACAGGTACTAGAAATTCGTTACAGTTGAACCACGTGGTAATTTTTCTATTACAGACTAGACCAAAATATTTTTACGCTACTCCTATTTGCTTGGATGATTATGGGCTCCAATCCATGATCCTCGTCGCCAGTATGTTATGTTTTATAATACTTCTAGTCTAAAATTAAACCACTTTACTTTGAAAACCTTTTTAATATTTGACATCAATCAAAAGTGAAACACAGACTACTTTTCCCTGACTGCTTACTCACAATACGTCTGCCGTTGCTAAAGTTACTCTCGCGTTATTGTAGTAAATAGTCAAATATATAATATATATCTTTTGCATATTAATTTAGATTGTTAATAATATGCAGCGTAGAAAATATATCCTCAATAATGCATAATACAACTTAGCCTAAGCAACGCATGTAACGTTTCAACATTATCCACTATCCACTAACCACGCTTTTATTAGTTCCACCGTTATGTATGTATGTTTGTAAACGACTCCTTTGGAGTCGTTGGACTCGATTTCAACCCAGTTTAAGCGAATAGATCCAATTTAAACTTTGTGCCCGATGACATTACAGTATTGTAATGAAATATAGGGTGTTCCATTTATAACGAAACCCTTAAATTCGATTTTCACCCACTTTGAACGCCCTGATTAATTCAAATTTTTTTCGCACCTGCACTTCTCAAGGACCGGTGACAATACAATATAGTAGTAAACTTCAGATTAATTCAATTTAAATGATGAAATGAAACAATTTAATTTGTTAAAATCTACATTATATTACTTTATACTACCTACGAGCACATGAAGAAAAAATAAAAAAAATGTGCTCTGAAGAGGTTAAAAAACATAAAAATGAATTTTCTATGAACAAATATATACACAACGAATTCTAGTTATTTAAATTCATATTTACAGTAAAATGAGGACAATTATTCAGATGACTAATTATAACATTGGGTAATTTGTTTTTTTTTTAATCAATAAATATTTTTCACTGACTGACACTTCTGTCAAATTTACTGTCAGCACAAAAGCTTATACAACAAACGACTAAATTCAAGGCAACTAGATAATCACTAGAGTGTTAAAATGAAAACCCCATTTAAAAGCATTGGTCATTTACGCACGCTTTTGGGTGTTATAATGAAAGTCCCATATAAAAAGCATTGTTCATTTACGCACGCTTTTTAACGTATGTATAATGTATGATTTCACACATTTTTTTTGGTTCGTAAATGCCTAATTTTAAAGGTGATCGTAGATAAAAACAGCTCTCAGTACGCGTGTGGGGTAGGTGAGAATAGGAAAAAGAAATGAAAATATGTTTGTATACGAAATCCGTTTTCGTGCTCGTCTCTACAGGTATCAAAAAGTGTGATGGTTTGGTGGTGAAATAATTAGTTCTAATATGCTGGATGTTTTTATGTTTTCTCGTGATGGAAAATACGAATCGGTCATATTTGGTCAAAAACTCTTCAGCATGGAATTTCAACAGAAGCTCAAAGATCCGTGCTCAAAGCTGTTCAGCTACTTCAGCCTTTGGTTTTCTACATAATAAAATATTACTAGCTACCCAAAAACATTTGATGAAACAGAGAAAAATAAAAGAAACGAGATCATGTATAAATATTTTATATATTTTTTATAAGAAGTAGAAGAAATAGATAGGTGTCATAAGCTCTAATAGGAAGATCCATCGAACACAAATTTGGTCATCAATTATTCGACAACCTCAGCAAGTTAGTAATAAGGAGATTACACAATCTCCAGTTATTTAGTATTTCTCTTTATTAAATAAATAATGTGTTCCAAACTGGCAAAGCTTGGAATGAGGGCGGATGAAGTGAGGAAGGGTAACGGTTGGGTGGTAGTGCGAATTGGAGACATGGGGTGTACAGTGTTTATATAAGTCCAAATGTTAGCCTAGAAGAATATGAGAGGAGTATGACAGGACTGGAGGAAGATCTTAGGGTGTCTAAAGGGAAAAGGAGAGTTATAAGAAGAATGGTAACAGGCGACTTCAATGCCAAGAATACTGCCTGGGGAGGGAAAAAACGGACAGGGGAGGAGAGATCCTGGGGGAACTGTTGACATCCAACGGATTGGCGGTACCAACTTTCACATATGCTAGCAGTATTTGGGCCCTACGTTACTTAGAAGAAGCTGAAAGAATGCAAAATAATTTTTGGAAAAACCTACTTTTTTTACAAAACTGCACAGCCGCATATGTAATCCGAACTGAGGTTAATATTTCTAAGCTGGCTTATTTTATTATAAAGCAAGCTATAGAGCTTCTGAATAGAATGTCCAATCATGAGAACAACAGATACACTCACAAAGCTCTTGTCCGTTTGAAAAAACTATATAACGCTGATAATGTCAACTTGAAATATAATTGGATTAGTCAATTGCAAGCTTGTTTAGGAAAATATTGCCAGCTCGAATTGAATATTGCCCATATAGGGGTCATTGATAAAGAATATATCTTATCTAAGTTCTTGAGCCACAACTATAGGGAAGATATGAATAAAATTCTACTCAGCACATATAATTCTGGTTACAAATTCTTATTAGGAGACCACATTCCATTTGAAACCACCAACTATATGAAATACCCGTTTCCCCTTTATATTAAGAGATTAATGGCACAATTGCGAACTGCTAATGTTGAAAATTTGTACATATATACAAATAACACCCCGTATACAATTAAGACAAAACTAACCTGTTCAATTTGCAATCAATTAACACCCGAATCACTCGAACATATACTTATGACATGTCCTATGTATAGCGGCTTAAGAAGTATACTTGCCAAATCCGGAAGATATTCAGATAATTTAGATGCTCTATTAACCTCAAACGATATCTCGGTATTGAAAAAGATATTTAAATTTCTCAGCGAGGCGATGAAATTAAGATCGTTCATCATAAATGAATAACTGATTGCACCTCAATCTCTATTACTATTCAATCTATATTGTTATTTCTTTAAGACATATTACTTTTTATATTTACTTCTTTTTCAATTTAAGATAACCATAATAAGCAAACAATTTGTAACCATCTCTACACCTTGTTCATGTATAAATTGTAATACCGAAGAGCAATATATATTATTATTATTATTATTATTATTATTATTATTATTATTATTATTACTGGTGGAATGAGGAAATAGAGAGTCTGTGTAGGGAGTGTAAGAAGGAACTAAGACGAATGTTGAGGGAAACAGTAGGGATGGAGGGAAAAGGTGGATATAAGGAGAAGAAGAAGGAACTGGAGCGCAGGGTGGAGAGGGAGAAAAGAAGACAGTGGGAAGAGTTACTGGGGGAGTTGGAAAACAACCCATGGGGGAAGGCGTATGAGATAGCGGTGGAAAGAATGGGTGGAAATAGGAACGTGGTGCTAGAGGAAGATTGGGAGAAAGAGATTATAGAGAAATTGTTTACAGGGGTAGAAGGAGGTGTGGAGGGCAGAATTCGGGAAGCCCAGAATACTAGGGAGGTAGGGAGAATGAGAGGGATAAGTAGAGGAGGGGGGGAGAAAGGTTAAGGTGAGGAAAGCCCCAGGGATAGATGGCATGAGAGGTGATATGCTGAAGAGGATGATGGATGACAATGGATAACTACAGGCCCATCAGCCTGCTGTGTGGAATGGGTAAATTGATGGAGGGTATAATAAAAGTTAGGATTGAGGAGGAAGTTGATAGGAATGGGGGTTTTAGGGAAAACCAACATGGGTTTGTAGAAGGGAAGTCATGCATCTCAGCGCTGGGCAGGGTGATGGACTTGGTGCAAAGGGCTAGGCAGGGTAACGGTAGGAATAAGAAATTGGCCCTGCTTGTGTTCTTCGACGTGGGGAACGCGTTCAACAGTGTCAGTAAACGGGCGGTGTTAAGCGCGTTGACAAAGCTCGGAGTAGGGGAGGGGCTAGTTAATCTAGTAGAAGACTACCTGACGGGGCGTGCGATAGTGGACACTAGGGGGAGAAGGTATGGGACGGAGATTGGAGTGCCCCAGGGCTCGGTTCTGGGACCGACGCTTTGGAAGTGTGTGTTTGATGAAGTTTGTGGGATAGCATGTGAAGACGGATGTGAGATTACGGTTTATGCGGACGATGTATGTCTGGTATGTACGGCAAAGGGAGAGGTGGAGATGGAAAGAAAGGCGGAGAGGATGTGTAGGAAGATTGTGGAGAAGATAGAGCGGTGTGGACTGGTGTGGGGCTACTGGTGAAGGGGCGGAGCAAGGCAAGGGAGGTGAGGGTGATGGTGAAGGGAAAGAAAATTCGGATGGAGGAAGCGGTGAAGTATCTGGGGGTGTGGTTGGATAGCCAATTATCCTTCGAAACCCATATGTTGAAGGCTGCACAGAAGGCAAAAGTAAGGGCAGCGTGGCTGGGAAGATTGATGGGTAATGTAAAAGGACCGGGAGAATGGTAGAGGAGGATAATTGGTAGGACGGTAGAGCAGAGTATGCTGTATGGAGCGGAAGTGTGGGGTGAGAAAGCAGGGGTGAATGCGAGGGTTAGACCGCTCCTGCGGGTGCAGAGAGGAATACTTCTGAGGGTGGCGCAGGCGTACAGGACAGTGGGTGGACTGGCAGCAGCAGTGCTGTCACGGTCCTATCCATTGGACATGATGGCTAGTGCCAGACAGAAACGCTGGAGGGGTGCGAGCAGAGAGGAAGTACAGGAATTGATGGATGAGGAAATGGAGAGAAGGTGGGATGAGTAGGAGGGCGCGCTAAAAGGAGCGATTGGGAGCAGGAGAAATTGGGTGGACCGGAAATTTGGAGAGGTGAACTACTTCTTGACGCAGGTGCTCACAGGGCATGGGTCGAGAGTGGGTTACCTCAACAAGATTGGGAAAAGAGAAACAGGAGTGTGCGAGAGATGTGAAGAGGAGGATGATGTGGGACATGTGTTTAGATGTTGGAAGAATGAAGAAGTTTTGAAGAAGTTAGAAGATAAACTGGGAGAGGCGGTGTATTGGGAAAATATGGTGGAGATTATGTTGAGAGGCGAGGAGGAATGGATGGAGATAAGTTGCGTAGTAGAGAGCATGATTAGGGTAAGAGAAGGACTCGCTATGGCATGAGAGAGGTAGGAGTGATAGAAGGAAGAAGATGATGGAGAGTGTGTGAGGGACCGCCGCCCGTCTTGACGTATGCTAGGGTAGTGATTCCAAGGCGGGAGTAACGGCGAGTTTGAGGTGGGTTTGGTTGGTAGGCATCTCCGTGGGGATGAGTCCAACACTGTCTGGGTACTGGTTGAGGACCCAGTCGAACATGAGTTTCCCATCTCGGCCCGAAAAAAAAAAACTGGCAAAGCTCTAAAAAATCATGGAAATATGTCAAAAGTTCAGAAAGTTGCGAGAGAAGAAATCTAATACTCCCTGTTAAACATTTCTCTCCTAACTATAACGTGTATTATAAGGAAAAAAAAGAAATTACATACAGGGTGGTCCTTAAGTAATTGTACATAGAAGTACAGTACAATCTTCACTTCAAAATATTGCGATTTAAATTAACTAGCCCTAATAAAAATATCAAACATCAAAATGTTGATATTAAGAGAGATACAGGGTGTTAAACATAAAATTTTAATTTTCGTTCTGCACAATAACTTAAACGCTTTTTGACGTATATGCACAACAATTAGAGGTAGGGGGTTTTTCGATATGAAAAATAATAATTTTGTTTCTATTTCGATGTATTATGTAGAGGGTGCCACATAGGCCACGTATGCGGCTTAAATGTAAGCAAAACTTTTTTGCCTTTCACATTAGCGCTACTTCTGTAAAAAATAATTGAAGCCACATCATTACAACAAAAGAAAGGTATACTTGTTAGTATCCCCAAATCTTAACGGTATTAGAGATAATCACATTTTAGTGATTAACTACATGATTATTATTTAATGAAATTACGTTCGAAAAATGTATTTGTGTGTACGATAATTATTATTTTCAAATATTCAAAGTACCATACATATATATTTTTTATGTTAACACTCACTATACTTTAATACTGTTCATCATAATACTAAAAAAAAGAAAGATCGTACACATTACAATTTTCGAACATAATTTCATTAGATAATAATCATGTAGCTAATCACTAAAATGTGATTATCTCTAAAACCGTTGAGATTTGGGGATACTAACAGGTATACCTTTTTTTTGTTATAATGATGTGGCTTTAATTATTTTTTACAAAAGTATCGCTAATGTAAAGGGAAAAGAGTTTTGCGTACCTACATCTAAGCCGCATACGTGGCCTATGTGGCGACCTCTACAAAATACATCGAAATAGGTGTACAAAATTATGATTTCCCATATCCAAAAACCCCCGACATCAAATTTTTGTGCATATACGTCAAAGTTATTGTAAAAAAAAAAATCAAAATTTCATGTTCAGCACCATGTATCTCTCTTAATATCAACATTTTACTGAGGCTAGTTGATTTAAATCGGAGTATTTTAAAGTTAAGATACAAGTACAAAATTATGATTTCTTATACCAAAAAACCCCCAACCTCAAATGTTTGTGCATATACGTCAAAAAGCGTTAAAGTTATTGTAAAAAACGGAAATTGAAATTTCATATCCAATACCCTGTATCTCTCTTAATATCAACATTTTATTTAGGCTAGTTGGTTCAAATCGCAATACTTTGAAGTAAATATTATACTGTACTTCTATGTACAATTACTTAAGGACCACCCTGTATAGTCGGAAGCTCTTAGCTTCTGATTAGAAAGTTATAGCGATAAGCTGTTCTCTTCGTTGAAAATTTCAACAGTAAGCAGCAGTAGTTATTTTTATCTGGCTTGTAGCAGTAGTGATAAGCAAAATTGGTCTTGGTCTTAGTCTTTTTTTTTCGCAAGACCAAGAACGAAAAAGCAACACCAATACCATTCTAGTCTTCGTCTTGTTATGCTCATCTTCATGTAGCAGACAACACCTTAAATTGAATCGATTTTTATGAACGTATTCCAGGTCGTAACTTTTGTTTTCAGAAAAAGGATGGAATATCTAATAGATCAGGGTCAGTCCCATCTCGCTATACGTTCATAAAAAAACGACACAATTTTAGGTGTTTATTGCTACAAGCCAGGTAAAAATAACGTTTGAGTACTGCTGAAATTTCCGACGAACAGAACAGCTTATCGCTATAACTTTCAAATCCGAAAGTGGTAAACTAAGAGCGGCCTGACTATTCCAACATATTCATACCAGTTTGGTTTTTGAATAAAGTTATCTACTATACATCCACTATAGAACAAGATATCAACTACAAACCTCCGATAAGAGCATAGTGCAATAAAAGTAAAAGTAAATAACAGTTTCACGCAACCGACTAGCGTATTTTTTGTTGAAATGTTTATAAAAATAGGTATGCATTATTATAGAATACGTTTAGAAGTTTATTGGTTGAAAAAATGAGGATTTTCTTTGGAAAATACAGTATTGCATTACACAAAAATACAATTAACCCGCCTCCGTCGTTCAATTATAAAAGGTTGAAGTTACTCTATCCGCAACATGTATATATACACTCTGACATTCTAAAGAAACAAATCCTTCATCAAAATATAGGGACCTCAGTCACTTGACGTATACCCGAAAAAATACAGGTTTTTATTAACTGTTAAATATCATTTTCTTTTTAAGTTAATCATTAATTGAGTGTGAATTCCAATTAATGTGGGACGTTTAACGTTCAAATCAACATTTGTCTAATTGACCATGTTAAATTGAACACATATCTTGCACGCCTCTGCTACACGCAATACCGCCTCGTATAGGCAAATGCCCTCCAGTTTTGGTTGTATATGGGAAACGGGAGAACGGGAGTTATACAGCAACATTGGATATTCCACAGTTGAATGTTTCATAGCCGGAAGCTTTTTATACATTTCACCACCGTTATTTTCATATCAAAAATGGAAAAAACATTTCTTAATTAAGAGCCCCTCATTAGAAGTGAAGCAATCTTATTCATATGCACTTAGATTATATTAAGTTTCAAAAGGAAAAATTAGTAGCGATATTTTTTCAAATCTGACCATTCTACTGAAAATATGTAAATTATCCTAGCAACTGTATTATATGTTATGTTATGGTATTGATGTATTAGAATAGCACCTGTTTATTTTATTATAGTTTAGAAAGACAGGAAGTTGACTGTTTTGAATTATAAAAAACAACAACAGTGGTAATTATAATATCACAATGGCTATATATATATATCGATATGTTCAAATTATACACAAGTTATACTAAGAAAGGAAAGGCTTGAGGGAAAAATGCTTATTGATTTAATATTACCTTGCCGTTGTAACAGTTACGACTTTGTCGATATTTGCTGATTCTTCTATATCCATTTGATTGTTATGCAAATCAATAATTTCAATTTCTCCTAATTTTGGAGAACAAATTGTCAACTTGACGTTGTTGATGAAATAACAATGCCCATGACGCTATAGAAACCGATCAAAGCTGTCCATAATTTCATGCGAAAACTAATAATCGAAATAAATTAATAAAGATCCAAGTATAAACTTTTGCCGGAAGGAGAAAAAACCTTATATACTTCACGGGATTTAAATATACTAATGTTACTTTTTTGTAGAAGTGGGGAATCTTCAACAAGACCAAAGAATACACCAGCTTAACATTTTTATAATAAGATGCTTGTCATACTTCACTCTGTTGATTATATCGCCGATATTTGAAAGTTTAATCATTTTCTCATTGTATTTACTCAGTTATCTGTCAACGTCGGACTTTCCATGTCATGAATTAATGTAACAAGTCTTAAGTAGAGTTTAAACAGCAAATAACATAAAATAAGAAATAACATAAAATAATATCAGAAATAAGAGCAGACAACATAGTTTTATAAAGATCACTAGAATAAAATAAGAAATAAGAATGAACCAATCAAATCGTAGATTTTTTGACAATGACTTTTGTGTTTTGTGCAAGTTTAGAAAATTTGGTTATAGGTAAGTAAGTATATAACCTCAACCTCGCTATTTAGCTGTTATTTCATTTATATTTTTCAAAATTTTTAATTTCCCATTAGAATCATTATAGAAAATTTATAAAGTTTTATTAATGTGAAAAATAAAAAGTAATTGGTTATAAAAACTATACAAACTAATGATAAAATCAAAAATTTTCATTAGATTTTAGGTTAGAAAACTATAACTTGTCAAAAATATCAATACGGAAAAGATTGGGGAGTGGATTTGGGTCATGCGCAATATCATTTTCCAAATAAAATAAGCGAAAAAGATGAAAGTTGGCCATCTCTTATTCTTATTCTTATTCCTTATTTCAGCTTATTTCCTGTATAAACGCTGTCATTGAAATGCATCAAGTGAACATTCTTATTTTAATTTATTTTAGTTCTTATTTTATTTTAGTTGCTGTATAAACTCTGCTTAACTAGAGATAAAAATTATCGTCAAAACCATTTATTGTTTTCAAATTATAATTTCTAAAAAATCTCTGCGGTTTCAAAGTCAACTTCGCTTTCCTAGCGATAGATTCAGAAAAGTCAACAGACAGGCTCAAACCAAACTACAAAATATTTTACCTCTTTGGTCGGTGTTATTGTAACACCTCCAACAAACAAAACAAATTCTACATTCTTTTCCTAGGTCTAGGTCCTACGGCAACCGTTTTATTTGGTGCCATCCTCAGGGTTTTCCACCAAGCCATGTTCTTATTTTCCACAGAACCTTATTTACTATTATTCCAAGGTGTCCTTTATTTGTAGCTGTTGCCACAATTGCTACATCGACAGCACATCCAATTATCTGCACTCCTTCTGGTAGCCTTAGAACGCTTTCAGACGAGAGACTTTGTGGCCGGCCACTAGTGTCTGAAAAGAATCGCGCGGCTAAAAATACATTAACATAAATAGACTCATTCACACGAGACACAGATAAGGAATACGTGTCCGGCCATGTCCGGCTACTGAATCGAAGTGTCTCTCCCCCTCTAGTCTCCAGACACGTGTCTGTGTACGGGCCACTCGTAATACATGAACTTCAATTAGTACTTACGTTCAAACGGGACACGCGTTTCCAAGTGTCTCCAAATGACCAATGAATAATTCGTTTGAGAAAGCTACTGTGTTAGCGAAACGCGTCACAGCTTTAATTTTAATATGATGGATATTCTAACAAATCAAATTATTTCATTTCATCATTGACCAATAAATATTTAATAAATATATTTGTGTTGAATAGAATCAGATACACGTGTAAGACTAGTGTCTCGTATGAAAGGTTCTTTATTACGAGACACATTTTGTGTCTTGAGACTTGATTCTAGTGGCCGGCCACAAAGGGTCTCGTCTGAAAGCGCTCTTATCTCAATCGAGTTCTCAATAATGGGTCTGAAAAAATGTGAAAATGTGCTGTATCCAATACCGACTCCTGATGTATTCCCGCAGTTACCGCATAGTAATCCCCCACCCATCACAATTCGACTGAAGTATTCATATATTAGTTGTACCAGATAGTCTGGTATCCTTCCTTTGGTAAGCTTGCCAATTGTGTATTGCATAGCACACGTTTTTGATGTCAACGGCTACCTACCATCACGGACCATCATTCCCTTTCCCCACCCATTTTGACACAATTCGCCTCCTTAAGAACTTCATTAATCGCCATCGTTGCGTTCGAAATATATACTGGTTTTCTGCTAGACCATCATTATCATTTACCGCTTCCTTGACTATCTTTCTTAGTAATTGTTCATATACTATTTAGCCGTGCTGTTAATAAAGCGTATGGCTGTCTAATAGGTCCTTAATACACTCTTCAGGTATTTCACCCGGTCCCTTTTTCAATTTGTTGCCCCCTGCTTCCTCCAGCTCCTCTTTTCTCCTTCTTGATTTCCATCGCAACCTTCTCCAAAGTGCCTTTTATTCTTCCCATAGTCTATCTCTTTCATTTCAATCCACAGCTCTTAAACTCTTCCTTCTCATTTTATGGTATTCATTTTTTTGCCTCATCCATATCTTAATTCCACCAGTATTGTGTATGTCTTTTTTTGGCTTCAGTAGGACTTCCTCTGCCTCCTTATATCCCAACTATCCTTTCATCCGAAATTAGAAGTATTCCTTCACTGTATCCTTAAATTTCAGCCTGTCCATTCTACATTTCCAAAAGAGTTATATATTGGAAACAGTGACAAGACTCTTCAGTTCCTAACTTTTCTTGCTAACCCCCTGGTCTAGTGTAACGTCGATATGGGTATTGGAAATACCCCTCATGAAGATGGGCTTGTTTTTCCCATGGGCTACAAAAATATCAAATTGCGCCACCAATTCCATTGTATGATTTCCTCTCCTATCATTCGGTGCAGACCCGATATGACTGTCTCGTCCCCGCTGTACTAATTTGGCCCATAACTGAATCTATATGTTCCTTCAAGTCGGCGAGATGTAGCAAATAATCAGTATCATAGATAAAAAAATACTTATAGATGGGAAACTGGCCCGTGGCGCCCTCTATTTGTACGGGTAGCGCCACCTTGAGAGTCCCGTCAGTACCTCAACACAAATCACATGGTTGTGAACTGCGCTAACAGCCGAAAAATAACATTCCTGTAATTTTACAGTTTTTGGCGGCATATTCAAAATTACTGTGATTTTACTTTAATTGCAAAATTACATTTATGGTCCATTTTTTGATATTCCATTTAAAGTTACTCAACATAAGATTGATATTACAATAATAACAATCAAATAGTCAAGTAAAATTAAATGAAATGTCAAAAAATGGACCATATAAAACCTGAAGTGAGAAAAATAAAGCAATAATCATAAAGTTTATATATTTTATTGAATAAAAAAAGGATACAATAAATGGAACGTTTTTTTGCATATTTCAATGACAAAAATGAAGGAAAATAATTGTTAGGAATTCAACAACAATGCTGGGAAGTTCAAAGCTGTATGGAAGAATAACTACTCCTGTCACTTTTCATTTAATGAAACATGTTTCTTATAAAGATAGAGCTTAACGGGTGCACCTCACATTAGTCTTTCACAAAACATATTCTCGACATTGTCTCTTGAAATAAAAGTCCCACTATAAACAATAAAAACCAACTACGAATACTCAACACACACACAAACTAATGAACAAAATAATTTTTAAAAACGAAAACTGTAAAACTCACGATACACGTCAGGCAGTTGTCAGGTAAGGATCATAGATAACACGTTAGGATGTCAGCGCTGATATATGTGGAAGATTCTGCAACTACCACTAACGGCGTTACAATTCTCACTAAATTAGAAATTTTAGTACTGACGGGACTCCCTATGTGGCAGCACCTTCGCGCCTTTAGAGATCCCCTATAATCCAATTAAAACCTGGTACTTTCTCAGGATTCAAATTGGTTTCAATTTCTCTTTTGGTGAAGCTGGTAATATATTTTTCCATTTATTATTTTCACAATATCTTAGCGGAATATTATTTACTGATAATGTGTGGAATGTATTCACACATGTTAGTGCGGGCATTCTGTTGCAGCGCACATGTAGAAGAATGGAGTGTGAACAGTCCTGAGACTGAGTTTTTGTTTCTGAGATCGCACTGCGAACAAGTTATTACTGAAAAATTATATTTATTAAAGTTTTCTTAAAGATCATTTCAAGGTATGTGCAATGTGTCTGAAAAAAAGGACTGTGCTTTAAAAGAAGTAGTCTAACCAATGAACTTCATTACTTATTGGGTTTTCATTGAAATAACTGTGATCTAGAAACTAGAGTACACCATTTTCATTCCCAGATTTATCCCGATACTTTTTGAGGGCAGATTAAACAGATTCAAGAGAAGCTTTCGTGTAGGTATAAGATATTAACTTCACTTCAAATTTAACGTTTTCAAATAATCGAAATATTCGACAGATTCGTTATAAAGTATACGTGTTTTTCTTTACTTTGATATATAGACGAAGATCAATAAAGAATTCAGGCAAACGAAATATGCCGACCACATCAAAGTGATCGTAATAAACAAATTAAACGGTATTAATGAGTTGCCGTAAACAAACACTCCGTGAAAAATAGAAGAAAATCTGATGTGGTTCAAAACGTGAAGCAAAGGCACAGAAAAAATAGCTCAGTAGCGTCGAACTAGTAATATTTATATAAAAGTAACGAGAAATTGGGAGAACATGTTTGTTTCCACATTTAAACAATGGATGGCAATGGCGGATTGTTAAAAAATATGAATAAAATACCAGAAGGGACACGGGCTCGGAATTCCTAATGAGCTTGGTAATCCTATTCCTATTTTAGAGCAGCGTGATTGCTAAAATCGGATGATTACAAGCCAAATTGATATAATTTCTGCAGTTCAGATTATTAATACGACCACAGCAAGTTTGCAGAGACAACGTGAAACAAGCACGAACACATTCAGAAAACTTTTCAATCACAAATGAAATTGGTGCAGAAATCACTGGCCGTTAAACTAATCGGCCTAACATTCAGACTCAGTCAATTGAAGAATATTACCGACTTTCAGTTTATTCATTTTCTTGATTACATGTTAAGGGAAATATCGTACAAGTTCCCTAGCGCTCCCATGCAAATAATCGGACAATTGCAATAGCTGCTGTCCCATAACTTCAGCGACGAACATGTAGAGTGTAGAGGATGTTTTGCAAGTCGTTGAGGTTTCCCTTCTAGTCCAAGAGCCCCAGCCAAACAAGTGGGCTCTGAAAAAAATTTACGGGTATTTACAGGTATTTTGTTCTTTGAATATACTTAGGGGTGTCCCCTGACTGTAAATCCAAGTTGGCGTCATGGGGGGGGCTTCACTTCAGCCGGAATTTTGAAAAACACGTTTTATTAAATACCTCGCGAACCGCGCATCGTCGACAAAAATTGTGGAGATCATTATTGTAGAAAATAATATTCGCCATCTTTTTTATTCGAAACTTTTTGTATAACGCATAGGTTTTCAATTATAGTGCTCCAATCGTTTTTCAATAGGGTTTTTGCTAAATGTTTACTTAATGGTCAATGATAAATAAAAATGGTGGTAACTGAATTCTAGAGCATGAAATCATGAAATTTTCTATGAATTTCATTAAAACTTTTTCCCGTAGCATTTATAGTTGAGGAGCTATTACGCTGTAAATGAGATTATAACGAGATTATAATGCTGTATATTCATCATGCGCTAGGGTCGTTCCCTCGCCTGTTGGTGAGTTAGCGTTAAACGTACCGGTCACAGGGCTGCAAGCATGCGCAGTGACTACATGTGGCCAGATATGAAGGACATTCCATATATTTTTCGAATTGTGTTGGGTCTAGTTTTCTCTCGTTCGGAGGCAGTAGAGACAGATTCATAAGGCGACGAGTGCCTTCCTTCGACATCGAAAAAAATAAGACTCGCCCCGTAAAATAATGCCACTTTTTAAATTATAACAAATGTCCGTTTTTTGAAGTAACATTCGTGAAATTCTTTTCTTCAGTGATTTCGACTACAATTTTAGACAGAGAAAATAAAGTGCAGACGAATATACACAGTATTTTACAAAATGTGTAACAATTGGAACAGGTTAGCGATTTTTCGAAAAACTCAGATTTTCGTTAAATTTAAAAAAATTGAAAATTAAAATTGAATACCAACCTTCATATCCTTCTATTGAAAAAAAACATTTTAATATTACAAACTATTATAATATACCATACAAAATGATACTGTACAATATAAAATAGCATAATACAAGCATAACGTCAATTAATAATAATAATAATATTAAGAATAACAATAAAAATTTTTACGATGTAGCGTGATGCACTATTGTTTTTTGCTACATTGACAATCTTTTATATGATGATACCGTTTTAAGCAACAATAAAGATCGATGAATTATTAGTTGCTCTTCACATTATTTATAATTTTAATTGATTGATGATGATTTTTCATACTTTATGATATTTTATGCGTTATGAAATGGTTTTGGTATACAACGAGCCATATTTTGCCACTGATAATGTACGAGGAGCAAGTTTTACCAAGCTGCAGCTCCTAAACTATAAATGCTACGGGAAAAAGTTTCCAATAAAATTTATAGGAAATTTCATGCTCTACAATTCAGTTACCACTATTTTCAATTTATCATTGACCATTAACTAGATATTGGGCAAAAACCATATTGAAAAAAGTTTGGAGCGCTATAATTGAAAACCTATGCGTTATACAAAAAGAAGTTCCAGATAAAAAAGATGGCGAATATTATTTTCTACAATAATGATTTCCGCAATTTTTGTCGTACGATTCGCGGTTCACGAGATATTTAATAAAACGTGTTCTTCAAAATGGTGGCTGAAGTGAAGCCCCCCCATGACGCCAATTTGGATTTACATTCAGGGGACACCCCTGACCATATTCAAAGAAAAAAATACCTGTTCCCGTACATTTTTTCCAAAAAATACCCGGCTCTTGGCCTATTCCCCGTTTGAAGGGAGATTTAAAAATTTGGCAACAGATGAGCGAAAATATCCGAGTATCTCCAGCAAATGCTTACAGAAGACCAAAGGTGCTGCCAAATATTAGAACTCTTTGTCAATTGCAGTGCACGTTTCCAGTTTCCAGTTTCTAGCACTGCCGAGCGATCTTTCTCCACCTCACTCCGATTAAAGTTATATTTTCGCAACAGAATGACAGTAAAGCGTTTGGATGGATTGGCGTTAATGCATATCCATCAACCATCAAGACGTTGCGGCAAAAATGGACGCTAATGAACTGTCTAAGCATTTCATTTTGCTATTACTTTGACACTTCCCTAAACCTTCCTATGCATACTTGAACTTGTAGAAATAAACCTATGATATATAGTCAACTTCTAACAATTATTCTTGATTTTTTTGCCCATCCAATCGTGGATCAGTCCTTAATGACGTTTTTCCTTTTAGGTCGATTGATTTTACAATTAATTGAGCTTGTAAGTCAGCAACTTTTGAGAGACCAGCTTGCTTAATTATTATGTCGATTTTCAACAAAAAAGATTGGAAGTAAGCTTATTATTATCAACAACTTTGTAACCCCAGTCCTAGTGGCAAGAATGAAGATGACGTTGTCATTTAATTTATTTTAGTTGTAACCATTATAGTCCAAGATCCGAACTAAGGTTAGGTTAGGTCCTTCATCGACGTGTCAACCAGATGAAAATAACATTTTATTTAATGTAATAACTTTCCGAACATAATTGAATAGGCAAACCTTTCAAAAATGGTCATGATTATTGTTAATCAAATTCATAAAAAATCACTTTTTTCTTTTCAATAAATAGCATGCAACACGTCAGTAGCTTACCTTTTTCTTGTCCTATTACCTGATATTAGTAATTGCACTTATCTGTCAACCAATAGAGACTAGTTTTAAAACAAAGATAATTTAATAAAAATTAACGTAGCATAGGTAACTTAAAAAAATTTGATCAGATAGTAGTTGTGAGACTATGAAATTGAAAAATCGGATTGGGCAAAATTGACAGACAGAAAAGGATACAACCATAGCTGTGCACACATGCGCCGTAATGAATTCACATAGAGCAATATTTTGGATGAGATTAATAAGATGGTTATTTGATAAATTTTAGAAAAAAAGCATTCGAAAAGCTCAGTATACATTGAAATTGTAACAAAAAAATGTATTAAGACAAACAAAAGAACAAGATTGTTAAAAGAATTATGAAATTATGTTGGACCAACTAAGTGGTTTCCAATTATCCCAGCCTAAACATTTACCATAAACTTTTGTTGATGTCGTGTCTGAATTATACCGTGTGGATTCTCATCCTTACACAAATGTAAATCATGATAATTGACAACGCCGTTTCTCGTAAATTTCGCTTCATCAGTAAACAATACTAATTCAATAAAATCTCGATTTTGTCTTTGTTTTTCTAAGAACCAGTGCGCATATTGAAGGCGTGCTGGATAGTCTCCTGGATCCAAACACTGTACATTTTGAAGATGGTATGGACGTAGAAGATTTCCTTTAAGAATATTATGCGAGGTAGTTTTTCAAACATTATGTTGGATCCCAAGTTTTTTAACACTTGATGTGGTGTTGTTATCTACTTCATCTAGGTTATCCTGCTTTAAAATAATATTACGGATATTTCTTACGCCGGGACCCACACCACCTGCTTTCCGTATAAATGTACCCAACAATAGAATTCATTACCTTTTAAAATGCTTAATCTCAATATTTCATGATATCATACCTTTTTCTCGTAAATTTCTGTCAATACGATCAAGAGTTTTTTTGTCTGGTAAAATTCTATTAGGAAAATGTTCAGAATAAAGCCTCCTTGCTTCGCGAGAATTTCCAGATGCCTTTATGCATATCTGCATACCTATTCATTGAAAAAAGTTCTGCCATTTCAAACAATACAGATATAATTCAAATATTCTAATTTCACTCCGAGTATGGTAATTAAATTGACAGCTTCCTACTTGATGAGACTACATTTTCTAAACTAAAGGATAGTTGCCTAATGCAGATAACAAATAATTGACGGCAGCCTACTTGGTTATTACCAATTTCCTAAATCATGATAGAATCTGAATGTGCTCTGTGGTGTGTTACCTAATTCCATATTTTTCGGAAACTACTGATATTATCAATTGGGATAAAGGGTACCTTTTTTTCAGAAAAATAGTTGGAGAATAAACTGACAGTATTTTAAAGTTTGCTACATTGTCACTTTAAAAGTTCTCCCTTTTATCCGGTGAGTAAAATCAAGTCTAATCTGCAACATTAGTAAAGGTACTTACTGGTATGGATGGGAAAGATTAGTAAATTGATGTACTTGACAATCTACCAAATTTTCATAAAGTGCGAAATTATAATTTTGGAGTTAATGAAAATGTATTTTCAATTTCTAACTTTAAGGCCCTATAACTCAACAAAGGAGGTCCGTAGAAAAAAAATTATATAAAGTACTGACATTATTTAAACACCACCTACTGACTCCCAACTTTTGGCCACACCCTGTAGAAAAGGTAAGTTACTGAGGTCTTGGTGTATAGTGTATATGTTACGGTAAATGTACACTCTTGGGAAATGTACACTTTTACCGTGAAATGTGTACATTTACCAAAAAGTTAGGTATATGTAAACTGAATATAATGTCATTGTATATGTACATGTACATTTGCCGGCAAATGTGTACTCTTGCCTTAACGTTTTGGTAAATGCATAGATACTCTTACCTTTATGTTTTAAGAAAAGTTGGAATGCAAATAAATAAAGAATGTTGTTTCATTACAAAATATTTACTTATAGTAAATATATTTCTTTCTCTTATTATAAACTTTTCACAGGAGTTTCTTTTGGCTGGTTAGCCTGCAAAATAAAAAATAATATATTTTTTTAAATTAAATTATTAATAAAAATGACCATTTTTTAAAGGATTGCCTAATCAAATTATGTTCAGAAACTGATTTCATTCAATAAAATATTATTTTTATATGGTTGAAGGACGACCGTAGTTCGGATCTTGTACTATTATGTACTATTATGAATATATTTCTCCTGGATGAATTTATATGAAATTAAAAAGCTACTATTCGATTCATAGAATAAATATTTTGAGTAACGACACTGCGCATACGTAAACACAGAGTCACGATAGATATTTGTAGTTTATAAAATCAACGGCTTATCATCTGGTAGCGATCAAACTACTCTCTAGCGGTCTAGATCGGTTCGCGTAAACAAAAACACTGTGATGTGATGCCATCAAACATATTCTGAATGATATAAGTATGTTATTAAGTTCATTATAATGTGAAATTCGCGGTGGACTTCAAAGAGAAAGTACCGAAACCAAATATCAATAGATTCAGTTACGACTCGTATTTCCTGGAAATCGTTTAATTCGGAAACAAAATATATTTTCCTTATAACGACAGTTGAGGTTAACAACATAACCGATGGATTTGAAATTATTATTTTTAGAAGGCACTTTCAAATAAAAAAGAACTCTAAGTGACTTGTCTTTTTGAGTATTTATGTATTTTTTAATACAAAGTTACTTTGTTACTTAAGGAAATTGAGAAAATATTGACAGCTAGAAATAAAAAAAACATTACAAATTATTGACTAGAGGTTGTGCAAACGTAGCAGAGGCAAATTTTAATGAAAATTGGTTGTCGTTATCACTTTGAATTGACAGGAAAGCTTCTTCCATATTTTTTAAGAGCTCCTTTATCTTGTAGACATTTTTAAAGTGAAAAGGGTAGAGACTATTTTTGGAATGAAATCATTTGATATATGAATGATTAGGAAAACGTAGCTCTTTCAAATGGAAATGCAGGCTATATGAAAGAGCGATTATTGATAAGGTGGTTATTATCACCGTACACTAACTACCGACAAGTACATTCACTTGCGTCGGAACGTTTGAAAATTTTGGTAGGTACATCTTTTCTCTGGCGCCTTACACGTCTGTATCATAATACAACATTCAATACTCGATTTAAACTAGCCAGAACTCGCCAGACGATAGGAGGGGTAAGGAAATTTTCGGTAACCCATAAATCGACGAAGTGGATTTACTTGTCGGTAGTTAGTGTACGGTGTTATTATCATGTCTGATAGTTATGTAGCCATTAAGGCGTTGGTTTCTTGTGTAATCACTTGAAGTGATATGAAAATGACAAGAAATGCAAAGAGGGGAATGATCGGAACTCTTTTGTGAAATTAGCACTAATTGGAAGAAACAGGGATAGCCAAAAAAAACAAAAAAATCCCACTCTTGGAAAGATCGAGCATCAGGGTTGAGACAATTTAAGAAACTATCTACTGGGATGCTAGGTCCACGATACATAAGCCCGAGTATTAAAAGTATGGACAGGCAATGCCGCATTAATGGGCACTCCGAAGAGATTAAACAAGTGTAGAAGGAAGAATATAGATTCTGTGAAATGGGAAAAATGGTTGCAGCGACCGCTGTCCAACTATCGCTTTTAAAATAACTAATAGAAGCTAACTTTAATTTTAAAAGGGAAGCTGTAACTTAGAACTTGGACAGGTGTAGGTACCCAACATTACAGCAACGATATATTTCTAGGAACTCGTCGAAAGAAGGAAGTCAGTTGTAGATCTCGTATAGTGAACAAGTACACAGTGACACTTGAAACGTAATCTTATTAATCTACCAATTCTGTGGTTATATATCACTTTATCAACTTTTTAGCTACTGAGCGTTGTTTGTTGTGCCAGCTATGTATTTTTTATGAAATACTAAACAAAACGTGATATGATACCTGTATTTTGGAAATAACTACAAACTAGAGATAGTGCCTGCTGAACACACAAAAATTAATTAGAAATCTGTGACAGAGAAGATAAAACAAAACGAAAAACCCCTACAGGTAGAGGAGATAAAAAATCTAAGATTTTGAAAGGAAAAGTATAAATCGTCCTTGTTCCTTGACGAGTTCTGAAAAAAAAGAAAATGTTGCCGTGAGCTTAGGTACATCTGTCAAAGATCTAACTAACAAATTATTTCTAAAATAACAGTTAGTTTCCATTATTTCTTTTTTAACCTATAGTAGGACACAGAATGTATTCCTTTAAAACGGTCTATTGTGGATCTCTCACACATTCTTCAGAAACTGAAAAGGGGGCTCAGTGAATGTCAAGTCAAGCCTAAAATCATACAACCACACTTTTTAGTTCCATTAATTTATTACATTTGTCCAAATTTCTAGACGTAATCCACTGAATTCTAATCCAGTGACCTCATCTATCAAATATAATAGAAACGATCAATGCAGTTACACTGTACAAAATTGTTCATTTTATATAAAACTTCAAAATGTATCGCTACCTTTTAACCGATTATCACTGTTATTATTCAATAAGCCAACCTATAAATTGAAGGGGGCGGAGTATCGGCTTTATTATGTTGACACTGGCCCTAACGAAAGTGCTTTGCAAATATGTTTTTCCTATTAAGCGAGAACCGTCATTTGCCCGACGAAGGGCTTTCAATGGATCGTGAAGACCGCGCCTCTAATTCTCCCTAAACTCTGATGATGCCACGTATTGGGGGTTTCTTTTGGTATTGATTAGGCTTATTAGATTCGTAAAGTGACCTTTTAATCAAATTGTAAGCTAAGTGTAAATTAAAAATATCATGTAGATCTGCCTGGTACCGTGAAAACAAATTAAAGCTGTAATTTTCACTAGGTATCGAAATATTTTTATAAGAAGGTGGAAACAGAAACACAGATGCGATTATGGTTTCAGAATATCACACATTAAAACAGACGGTTAATTTTATTGTAGTGTCTTTCGTAAATATCGGTTGCCGTATTTATATTCTTTCGGGATGTCGGATGCTCAGCGGTGTTGTCGATTCGTGAAATAGTTATTTTTATGTATTAACAGCGAAAAGTGAGGAATTATTGTCCGAAAGCAAGGGTTAACGCGCGACGCGAAGCGGAGCGCGTTAATTGCTTGAGAACAATAATTCCAGTTTTAGCTCGCAATACATAATATAACAATATTTTTTCTACAATCACTTGAATATATATTATAACTAATAAAATTGACAAAATTCATACTCCTTATTTCAAGTACCTATAAAATACTTTATAAAATTTTAAACGTATGATTATTATTTTCAATACTATCAATGTACTTTTTCTTATTCTACAATTAGAAAGGCCTCAGCTAGCAGGGCCATCCTGCCAGTATATGCAAAATATTCAGAACGTGGCACAACAATTAAGCACAAAAACAACAACAACAAAATTAATACGGTAACATCGCAATCACACTAATTAATTATTCAAAACTTCAAGAATTTAACAAAACAGCGATTTATTAGATTGTAAAAGATTTTCAGAGGACAAAAACACACCCCAGCCAGGTTGCTCTATGATGTCACTGACACTGCCACTGTCACTGTCAATACAATTATGTTTGTAGTATCGGTTGTTATGGGCAACGAGTGTTTTGCAATTTTTTACGCTCGGCGAGCGTAAAGTAACTCTCCCCAAGAAACGTCAACTTTTCGTTGTAAATGGCAAACGACAAATCCTACTTTTCAATGTGATTGTAGAAAAATCGGATTTTTAATATATCCCTTATCAAATTATCCTAAACGTTATAACTACAGCGCTTTCAGAACTAATTTATTCGCCTCCTCTCAATACTCCTTGAGCATGAGAATTTTTGTCTATACAGGTTTGGGAAAAAATTTGTAGTAAAGAAAATATATATTTAAAACGAAGATTATTATATTCATTTAATTCTGCTATAAAATAAAATACCTCAAAGCTCTTAACTTAAAATGATCACCCAAAATAAATTCTCGCAAATTTTGATGGATCTTGTTATTTCGAATTCATAGGTACATAGTCGAAATCATCTATGATAATAAGAAACTAATGCGATAAGTCACAATGAGAATAATAATAATTTAGTCAGTGGGAAAGCAAGTTTCCGCCGTTCACCTCGTGATCATATGAAGTCTATATTGTCTTTATCGATGTGAAAAATTATAAAGACAAAGCGATATGAAAAATAAGAAATCCACAACAAAATAAAAAATGTTATTCATGTGGGAATATAAGGAAATGAACAAGTTTATCGCCTAGCTTGTGAATATCAATCTGCCAATCCACCCATGCTCGATTAATTTCCACATATAGACTAGAAAATTACGATCCTACTGGAATATGGAATGTACGACACAGCAAAAAAAATACGCAATCTAAAGAAGTATACTTTCAACAAATGAATATGAAGTCCTCTATTTATTACTGGACAACTTTAGGAACTGAGAGAATGTGTATTCTCCACTTCAAAATTGTATAGTTTCTTGGCATTGAATCTACAGACCAGAAGTAGGCATAGTTACACAAACGATAAAAGTTAAATTGCGTGTTTAATAGAGCTGGAGGAATAAGAATTTCGTATTTTTCAAAATAGTCCTACTAATAAAACCATATATACGTGTAAACGCTCATTCACACATGCCAGTGTACTCGGCCGAGTGAAAGGCGCGTGCATCACTAGCAGGACATTTCGTATTCACACATGCTAGTTTACTGGCATGCTTTTTTGCATGCGAGTTTAGTTGATATTTTTTGAATGTAGCGACTTCCTAGATCTAGATCCATCTCAGTTCCAATACAAGGGTATTCAATTTGAAAACAAATTAGTGATATGAGTAATCAGGTTATAAAGTGTTGTACAGACAACTTAACGCCAGTTTTAGTTGATGAATTAGAAGACATAATGGAGGATATATTGAGTGAACAGAAACCAAATGGTAGAAGAAATAAAGTATGGGTCAGTTCTATAAAATTAATTGTTTCTTTTTCACTCCACTTATGTTGTTCACTCATTTTATAAATTTCAACATCAACACTACCCACGAAACGTCAACAAGGAACGTGCTAGTAGATGTTTACACTTGCCAGTACACTGGTGCTTTGGAACCCCCACTCTTTACTAGCACGAAAAAGTAGAGCTGTGTCCGAGTGAACTCGCAAGCCAGTGCACTAGCACCAGTGACTGTTTACACATACGAAATGTCCTGCTAGGCGCGCGCCTTTTACTCGGCCGAGTACACTGGCATGTGTGAATGAGCCTTAACGAATAGATAGTTTTTGAAATTTAAAAAAATATCCAAAATGGGACCTACCTACCTACGAAATACAACAGCCCCAGAAGGGTAAACAATAGTGAAGGATCGATTCAAAGAGAATAGTTATTTACGCAGTAGAATGATCAAACTGCTTAAGTCCATTTTCCACGGTTTCGTGTTTTTCTCGTTGGGCGCGTCGGTCGCATGAATTAGGACTTGCTCTATTTTCGAGCGAGAAGTCGCTGTGACTTGGTAACTTTTCTGGTGGATTTTGTCGCACCAACCCAAACTTTCCATTGGCTGCTCCGGTCTGACATTGCTGTCACTGTCAATCAAGTTGGCAACACGTTACGTTTCCCCTATGCCTGGATTAGTCGCAGCAACAAACTATCGATATGCTGATTGTACTTTTTCTCGTAGCAACTTATCCCAGCAACAAGTCGCTGTGATTAGACGTAACGTGGAAAATGAACTTAAGATAAAACTATAGTCTAAGATGAAAACCTTCAAAAACCGTGGCGTTATGAATTTTATTTACAACCATATATGACATGGACAAGGTTAGAAAGTGTCATATCACACACCTCTACTTTCCGCCCTCTAAAATATTGTCATCGTTAATATTTTTCTCATCTATTCGAGATGAATATTTTTTATATTTAAAAATATAACACATTGACAAATATCATAATACCAGTTTCTGGAGGGGTACGATCCATCAATTCTTCATCGGAGGACATTTTTCCAACGAGGTACAAGGAAAAGGAGGGAGGTTAAGCGTGGTAGTGATTTAACCAACTTTCGACGGAAGTCGCCATATTGAGAAGCCACATTAGTGACATTGGTCATCAATTCTTGTGTCAAATTGAAAAGTCACATTAAAAAAAATTGTGATTTTCAGTATTAGAAAAGTTATTTATGAGGAGCCACTTTGGTCGATGATTATTTATACTGTTATGTTCTCTCACGTTCATTCACTTATATACTTAATATCCATCCGACTTTATCTGACATATATTTATATTGGTGACAGTTGTATAATGCAATATTTTAGGTGTGTTCAGAACACACGCACGCGATTGCAGTTGGCCGAACGACGCGTAGCAGAGTGGAAAAGACACTTTCCGCACGAGTTAGGAACGCATTTTTCCTACGAGCGTGCGGAGCATGTAAAAATGAAGAAACAATATATTGAAATTTTATTAATTTTCATTAAAGCATGAAGAGAAACTACAATCTATTCTACCACTTATGATTAACATTAATAATAAATTCGCAATTTGATGCATTCTGTGAGTTGATCGCTGATGCTATTAGTTTTTTGGTTCAATAAGATCGGTTGGTGAATCTATTGCTGCTTCGATTTCTTGTGTAGAGAGACTGGTTGTGACAAAATTGTTGTTGGAAGAAGTAACCCCATAGGCATGTTCTTTGTCGGTAAATAATATGTTGCTAAACATTTTTCTCCGCATTTCCGTTGATTCTTCTAAATACCCTTCACCCACAGCTGTCGATTTCCAACCTCCCAATCTTTTTATACTGGTAAATTCTCCACTAAATTCTCCACTGAATCGTTGCTGCATGCAAAGCTCATGATAAATATTTGTGACCTCTCCACAGTTGATATTTTTTCTTCTTCTCAGAATTTTTGACAAGCTGATTAGGGTCATTGTTAATGGTAGCAAGCTTTTATAATTTTAAAATGTTCCTTCTTTTTTTCTGAAATTTATTAATACTGTAGTTATATAATATCTGTTTTACTCTTAACGTTAGTTTATTTAACGTGTTTTGTAACAAACATTAGGAATACTGCTTTGGGTCCGTCCTGTTTGTATTCCAATTATATATAAATAAATAAATACCTTCTCCACTATCTGCCAATATGGTTTAGCCGGAGACCGCCGAAAACTGTCCCGTATACAGTGCTATTCAAAAGTCCTCTCCCCCCCTAGTATCTTTTGAACGGCTCTACTCACATTAATAAAATTTGGATGGTGAAAATAAAGTGTTGTAAACTATTCTACGAATGGAACAGGTAACGTAATAGTAATAGATGACGTCACAGTGCCACTCTGGCCAATAATTTTAAATAGGACTTTATGGCAAGTGATATCCCGTTTGAAAGGCATTGAGATTGGCTACATAGCCATATTAATTTTGTTTGGGTTTGAACTAATTTTGACGGATAAATTAAATACATAAATACCAAAATTATTATTTCACATTTAAATATTGAAGATTTTTCAGTCCGCCTCTGGTTAGTTGTAAAAAAATTGACGTTTTTGATTTAATAGTATTTGTTGCTTTGCAAAGTTTTCCTAAATAGCTTAAATATTTAATTTTATTATTGTTTAACGAGACGTTTAAGAGTTTACATAAGCAAAATGGTACGTAGGTACTCAAGCCGACAAAGTAGCAGCTTAATAATTGTTGAATCTAGAATGAATCTCCATGAAGCGGAACGTTTATTTAATGAGAGATACCCAGATCGCCCTATCTCGAGAACTTATTTAAGGGAGCTCTTCACAAGTTTGAAGCAACAGGTAGTGTTCAAGATGCCAAACGATCTGGTCGACCAGCATTTAGTGATGATAAAAAAATTGATATAGTTGCTGAAATGGTGGTAAACCCTACTTCCTTCCTCTCTAACTAAAGTTGCGTCTATTTGTGAAGTAAGTAAAAGTACAGTACAGAGAGTGTTGGCTAAAAATAAATTTCATCCAAATAAGTTAAAAATGGTGCACTACCTTTCGGATGACGACCCCGACAGAAGACTCGAATTCTTTGAATGTATGACAAATAAAATTAGTCAAATTCCACATTACACAAAAACAATTTGTTTTAGTGACGAAAGTACTTTTTGCCTCAATGGAAATGTGAATACACAAAATGTAAGGTATTGGAGTGACACAAATCCTCACACCTTTCGTGAACAACATACCCAATTTCCAGAAAAAGTCAATGTTTGGGCAGGTATTTTGGGAAACCACATAGTTGATCCTGTGTTCCTGAATTCAAATTTAAGCGGCGAAGTGTATCTGGAGATGTTACAAAATGCAATTGAGCCGTTAATTCTTGAAATTCTGGAAGATAATCCAGATGAATTCGGTCATCTGGAAATAACATTTCAACAAAATAGTGCTCCTGCACATTATTATGGTGCAGTAAGACGTTTTTTTTCCCTTCGGAGCCGTCCTTTCGCCGGTACCACCTCAGCCTCCTGGGCTTATTGTGGATACTCCTAGTGTTCTGACTACAACCTATTCAGCCAATCCGTTCCCTGTATTAGCTCATACAGGTTCTTAGCTGGTTGATTGTAGAAGTCTTCTGGAGTCATTTGGGTTCTACCATAAAGTTTCTGCCTTCTGTGGTCCAGCGACTCACAGTTGCATAGTATATGCAGAGCTGTTTCGGTATCCTTTTTGCATCTTCTGCATGTAAGGTCTCCGTTGTACAGCCCTATTTTGTTTAGGTGCTCCTTTGTGGGAAAGTGTCCCGTAAGTAGCCCCGTAGTGGTGCGCAGTTTGTTCCTGCTCATTGAGAGCAGTTCTTTCGTTACTTTTTCTGATGGTTCTTTTATGAATTTCTTGCAGTAAGACGTTACTTGGATGAAGAATATCGAGGTAGACGGATCGGCCGGCGAGGTCCTATAGAATGGCCACCTCGGTCACCAGATCTGACACCATTAGATTTAGTTCTATGGGGATACTTGGAATCGAAGGTTTATACTACGGCACCAGATGGCATTGGCGTTTTGAAAGAAAGAATTATTGAAGAATGCAATGCAATTTCAGCTGACACATTCGATCGAGTACGACAAGAATTTACTCATAGGATGTATTACAGTCAGAAAGTAGACGGAGCACATTTCGAACACTTGCTATAAGAATCCATTGTTGTTATTTGACTAATTAAAATTAAAAAAATTATCTCAAAATAATTTTGGTATTTATTTAATTTATCCGTTAAAATTAGTTTAATCCCAAACAAAATTAATATGGATATGTAGCCAATGTCAATGCCTTTCAAACGAGATATCAATTGCCATAAGGTCCTATTTAAAATTATTGGCCAGAGTGGCACTGTGACGTCTTCTATTACTATTACGTCACCTGTTACCATTTGTAGAGAAGTTTACAACACTTTATTTTCACCCTCCAAATTTAATTAATGAAAGTGTAGCCGTTCAAAAGATACGAGGGGGGAGGGGACTTTTAAATAGCACTGTATAATTCGGGGTGACAAGTTCCCCTAAATTTGGTATTATCAATATAAAAGTTACTGTGTGACAAATGTGGATACTTTTTTCGAAACTTTTACTTTACCACACTAGTGTGGAAAAGTGGCTCTTTCTAAACTAAATTGAGTGCTGAAAAATGAACTTTTCCGCACGCAAATAGAAAAAAAATAGTATACAAACCTCGGTAGAAAGTTTCATTTCTGTCTCGAGATCATAGCTTATCTCGACGATTCGTGTCTCGGTTAACTAACTAATCTCTCGACAGTAATGAAACATGAAACTCTTCCCACCTCGGTGTGTAATATACTATTCCGCCTTTGGGTTGCTAAACAATACTTTCCTACTACTTTACAGTAAATACGGACAATATGGTAAATAGCTTTCAATAAACAGCCGCACAATTAAAGTTTTCTTCAATTGTTTGAGACATTGTTCAAAACTATCCTGTAATAACTCTAAACGATATTAAGTAAATATCGACTAAGAAAACTCAAACTTTAACTAAATATATATCCTCGCAAGAATTGGCAACGGTGTAACGAAGATGCACACACGCTAGTTCTGTATTAGTTTGGTGTTAGCTACATGTCTTCGTGTGAGGTTTCACACACTTACTTTATTTTAAACAAATCATAAAATAGAGTAAACAATTCAGACTTCTACCGTCTTTTAATGCTGCGTAAATCTAAACTCAAACGTATTAAATTTGGGTTCTTGTTAAGGTTATAAATATATATATTACCATCCCTGTACTGTAGATAATTAACTACGGAGATATTTTCACACGTGGAAAATGATTGTAGGTTAATTTCGTACAAGGCGACATCAAAATTAATAGCGCCGAATCGTAGTAAAAATCGCTTGTCAACCACAAATAACGTATGAATTCAAACGCATTTTTCATTTGTTTAAGCACACACATAAATATTTCATTAACTTTTAGTACACAGATCACTTATTGCATAATGTTATAAATTGATGGGTTTGATTTAACAGTGTGGCTAGAGTTCCGCCCGCGGAGTTATGAATTCAAAATTAGAATTCGGGCGGAAATTTATATGACATAATTCACGCAAGCGCGGCGGAGTTATCCACTAATAGGCCCCTCGGCGGACAACTCATGTTTCATTATTGAGTTCTGTTCAACGGCGACATAATATTGTAATAATTCCGTCCGAAATTTGGTTTTGGTATTATTTTATTTTATTTAAAGGGAAAGGTTGAATGCAGGTGATTATATTTTCCTCCCCTCCTCAAATACACAATTCCATTTATGTTGTCGAGTTTGTAAGTCTTATAGCAAATAGAACTTGGATCTCGGACGGAATTCTTGAAAAAATAAGGTTTAGTACATGGGTGTCAAATGTCAGCCGTCAGCCGCTGGGGCCCTAAGGACGGCGGTAAAGTAGATAATTATGTAATGTATAATTTAATGTTCCGCCTTGCTCGTGCAAGCTATAGCATTTTCGGCGGATTTCTGTATACCTATATGGTATAACCTTCCGCACCAAGGCGGAATTCTAATTTTGAATTCAAAGTTCCGCATGACCTCTAGTGACATAGTTGATTTCATTTGAAATTCATTTTCTTTTTTATTTTATTTCAAATAGAAGCTTATTTTTGAAAAAATATTTTTTCTACTAACGTGCGGAAAGTGAATCTTTTCCGCACTAAAAAGCGTGCGGAAAGAGTCACTTTTCCGCACTAGTGCGGAAAGTAAATTTATAGACATTTGAGGAATATACTGACATTTGAATATTCAAAATATGTATTTTGTATATCCAAGTTTACCAAATGACTGAAAAATTAATAAATTTATTATAATGCTGCTATAATTTTTAATAAAAAAAAACTTATTTTTCAATAATTTTTTGATGGCCCTGGTATAAGCCTCATCAAATGAATGTCAAATAATAATAATTAATTTGTTGATATGTATATAATGAGAAATGTTGATTTATGATTACTTTTGGGTTCTTTCCGCATGCTAGTAGAAAAAATAGTGTACCTAACACGTGCGTAAAGTGACTTTTTCGCACGCGATTGCTGGCCGAACTCCGCTAAAGCGTCGTTCGGCCATCTGCAATAGCGTGCGGAAAAGTATCACTTTCCGCACTAGTTAGGTAAACTACTATTTTCTATCCGTCAAAAAAATACATTTTATGGTTTAGATATTTGGACGTAAAGGTGAGCTATTAAAGAATTCATTGTTTACTACGCACTTTTCGTGCTATAGGCAAAATAGTATATGACATAACGTGTGCGGAAAATGACATTTTTCACACGAGTGGGAAATATTGTAGCACGAGGCATGAGCCGAGTGCTACAATCACACAAGTAATGTACAGTATTTTTCCTACGATCACGTGATAATTTCACCAAATAATGTGTAATCAATATCTGACATATTAATACACAAAATGTAACAATTAAAGTCAACATAATTGATTTCAAAATTAACAATAACTATCAATAGTGACAAAAATTCAAGTAGTTTAACTATAATATAGGTAGGTGATTACAATTATTAATTGGTTGGATAATTATAGAAATTGAAAGTGAAATTATTATTGTTCATCATACTTCATACATACTTATCATGAATATCTTTCAAGATGATTACATTTTCCTACAATTATAACAGGTGATTTGGATTAGTTGGTACAACATCGGACTTCTGACGACGAGTACGCGGGTTCGATCATCGACCGCGCCCTAATTTTTTCAATCAATAAAATGACAATTTCACTTTTCGAATAGATCGCTTCAAATTTAGATATTGCATAGGTAAATCTAATTAAAAATTATATATTTGACAGCTTGCCAGTGGTCAATCTTAATAAAAATTCATTTGACAGCTTTTTTATCCCTACAGGTACGGATAAGTTTTTTTCTTTCCATAGAACTAGACAGTGCGATATATGTCACTTTCCTATGTGATCGTAGGAAAAATATTTTGCGGAAACTATTTACTGTTTATTTCAATTTTATTTATATTAAATTTGCAATTAGAATAATTTTGAACAAGAGCCGGGTGATGTGATCTTGAATTTGGGGATGAGCTATTATTTGTGTTACCTTAGCATCATATTACTAATTACTATTCTCCAAATCCAATGTTCCACTCGATTGCGAGAAGGAATGTGATAGTCGAGTCGAAACTGACAGAAGGATGAAAAACAATCTGATAAAAAATATCTTTTGAAATATGGATGAAAATTTTTTTTCCGGGCTAAGTGGGTTACCGGCCTCGGCTAAATTGGTAGTTAAAAATTCACCATTTTTTAGTACAATTACCGAAAAAATCTTTTTTCATTCATATTGCAATGATTACAAATCATTTAACTGGCCTATTTTTCCATATTTTAAGCTTCTGTTTTAAAATACATGATGATATTATATCACTATTAAGTAGCAGTCACATAATATTTTTGACCAATGCAAGCAATAACCTGTATGTTTTAAAAATAAATAATATAGTGTGTGTATTTTTCAAATAATCGATTCGTTGGAATCTTCCAAATTGTATATTTAAAATTTCTGTCGGTGATTACAAATCTGTAACAAAAATACTAACTATAATACAAAAATAAATAGAATTATAGGTGTGTATATTAATATACTGGCATATATGCAAGATACATTAAAATCTTGGTATTTATTTTCTAGTTTCTCATATAATAATCAAATTGGTTGTACAAAAAACAAATTATCGAAAATGACTGTGTTGTCGTACGCGTTTTTGATTATTTTTCTTTATCTTAAAACTACAAATGGATGCTGGTTAAATGGGAGAGTGCAAACTGTGACGTTTGTTTGTTATCTTATTACCGGAAATAAAAATAAAACCAGTTGAGGTAGCAGAATAGTTGAATTAATTAGTTCTCTCAAACCGTCTATAGGGTGATTAATACACTGAAATGTGCATAACAAACGTTTGGGTACTTCTTATGTTGACAAATCGATTTCGTATCTTGTAAGTATGCACTGGGTGTCACAAAAAGAATGGTTCTCAACCATATCTCAACATATTAAAAAAAACATTTCACAGAATTGGCTTGAAAAAAAAACATTTTAAATCCGATAATCGTGCTTTACGGAATTCTGAATATTTTTCATCTCACAACTTTTAGCCAGTCTTTTCTAAATTTGCTACTGATGAGCCTAATCCCATCCCATCCCATAATGATGCTACAGATAGAGGCAACTATAGCCATCCCGGATCTCTTCAGCTTGTAAGAGAGAGATAGAAAGTAGGAGGTTCAGGCTGTCTTTCTCTAAACTTAAGATAATGATAATAATTACTTTTCCTCCCTAGGGTGGGAATTATAAGTTTCCTTCCTTAAGGAGAAAAGTGTGTACTTTTAACAGGGGTAGGAGGGAAACATATTTGTTTTGAGATTTGTGCATCTATATACTGAAAATGCACATTCATGTAATTTTTTCGATATATCACCATTTTATTAGCATCTTTCTTACTGCGTATATTGTTTATTATTTTAAATTTGTACGGCCATTGATGTTAATCCGAAATTCACTTAAATCGTCTGCGATCGTTAAAACTGACGTCGAATAATAATAAAAAAAAGATCAGGAAAAAATTTACTTTGTGTTATTAATCACCAAGTTGAACTGTTTAATTTTTAATGATGCCCAAGAATTAATCTTTGATAATTGACTTGTGGTTTGGAACATTTTGTTATGAAAATAATCTAAAATTAGCGTTAAAGTGCCGTTTTCACATGAATTTAATAAATATATACCTATATCTGTATCGGATTTGGTAAACTGGGTGCGAAAATATGTGATCTGATAAACACTGTCTGCGTATTCCGAACGAGATCTGGATAATTTCTTCGTTAATCTCAAAAATAATGTTTTTTACCAATCAAATTAAACCGAATCTTTTTTCAATATACCAGAATGTTGTTTTAATCCACTTCTATAGAGATATGGGTAATGGATATTAAAATTCAAAACAGCAATTTTCTCTAATTATCTAATTGGTATTTAATGTCTAGAACGTAATCCGATTTGTGTATTTTTTACTATTTATCTAGTTTCTTCATATATTTTGGGTGAATAAGCAAAAGTATGGCAACTGCTGTAACCTTGTAGCTATTTGCATTATTAATAGATAATATCTCATGAGGAGAGAGAGCCATAATAAGCATCCATTAAAATAAAATAAAAATTATAATGACAAAGAATTACCAGCTGGCGATAATGCGTAAGCTAACCAAAGCTACCCTAAGCAAGACCTTCATACATCACCTGTAGTCAGATATACAGCGTGTTCACGGATGAAGTATCCATTAGGTGAAAAATTTTTAAATCTTAATTTTGTGAAAAATGTTATTCTTGATAAAAGGTTTTGCTTATTCTGAAACCCCATAAAATGGATAAAAATCAATTTTTTCAAAACCGGTCTCATTTTATGACCAGTTTTATGAAAACCTAGAGTCTGACTTTTTGACATTTCTTCACATATTGGCCAATATCTCGGGAACCTTAAGGTTTGCAAGGTTCTAGTCTACGCCATTCGATTCAGAATTGAGTTTTCTATAAAAAGAGGAATTTTCCACATCGAAAAACCTTAGATATGGATTTTAGAATTTTCAGGTTTTGAAAATGTTTCCAAGACCACACCGAAACTTATACTAATTCGCGAAGACTCATAATTTTCAAAATTCCTCTTTTTATAGAAAATTCAACTCAGAATCAAATGGCGTAGACTAGAACCTTGCAAACTTTAAGGTTCCCGAGATATTATCGAATGTGTGAAGAAATGTCAAAAACTCAGACTCCAGGTTTTCATGAAACTGGCCATAAAATGAGACGGGTTTTGAAAAACTTGAATTTTATTTCATTTTATGGGGTTTCAGAACAAGCAAAACTTTTTATCAAGAATAACATTTTTCACAAAATTAATATTTACTACTACTAAATGTACAGGCGAGCCTTGTCCTGGACAACTCAAGCCAAGGTTCCGACACTGAGGCCACTGGCGGGCCCATTGTGCCAATCCTGCTACCTAGTCATCCATGAAGCCGAGCCCTTCAATAAAGGCCACAACCTTTTTCAGTGGATGCCTGCTTGTGTCTCCAGGAGCCATGACAGTGACTCCGAAGATTCGCCTGCGTAATACAGCCCAGTGTGGACACTCTAAGAGAACATGAACTGACGTTTCATCAGTCATGCCGCAACCCCTACATAGGGAACTTTCCTCTACTCCTAGATTGTAGAGGTGCTTCCTCATACAGCAGTGCCCTGTTAGGAGTCCTGCTATCTTCCTTAGCCTACTCCTTGGTAGTTCAGTGGCTGCCCTGGCGTGTCCATCAGTCCATCCCTTCAGTAGAAGTTTGGATTGTCTAGGACCCTGCAGAGCATTCCAATGAGCGAGGTGCTGATTCCTCAGCCACTTCTTCGTCTCCTTGCGTATTATTTACAAATTTTTCACCTATATAGAATACTCCATCCGTGGACACGCTGTATACATTATTTGTTAAGATGAGTTTTTAAATTATTTTATGGGATAGTTTTGTGAGATTTTATGACTTGGAACTTGGAACATTTTCATCTGCAGTCATACTTCTGCATATACATTTCTTTTTTTTATGTTGTATGAACAAACGTATTCAGTAGTTGGAATAAAACCATCTACAAATAGTACGCTAGAAAAGATTTTCTAGATTAGTTCATATGGCCCTATAAAGAGAAGTACTTATGTACTTTTAATGAATAGCAACCTATTATTTCTTCCATTGGATACCCATTTTCAAAAATATAAATGAAATTTGATATATCCAGTTGAACTCCTCACCCTTGTTTACAAAATAGCAAATCCCAAAGAAGTTGACCTTGTTATGGGTCTTGTCATTGAAAATTAACAATTTATCACAGCAGGCTACAGACTGTAACTTTAAATAACAATAGTCGGTACTCGGTGCTTTTATACCCTTAGAAGGAAATGAAATAGCAGATGAACTAGCAGAGAGGGGGACTGAAATACCTTTCTGGGGGCCTGAACCCTTTTGCGGAATCAGCCCCAATGTAATATTGGTAGAAATAAGTAAAGCCGAGAAAAAGAGAAGATCTGACCATTGGAAAGATATAGTAGGGCTTATACAATCAAAGACTCTTCTAGGTGACTACAACCTGTTGAGATCAAAAGAATGCATAAGTCAAAGTAAAACTGCGCTAAGAGTTTTAACAGGGATCCTAACGGGACATTGTCGCCTGAATGGGCACCTGAAAAAGCTTAAAACAGTGGAGGAAGAAGAATGCAGATTCTGTGGAATGGAAGAAGAAACCTCCATCCACATACTTTCCAACTGCACAGCACTTCAGAATCCTAGAGCACAGCACCTGGGAGATTACTGGATAGAAGGAGAACATTTGCCTAAGTTGAAGCCTGCAGACATCATAAAATTCCTTCGGGAAATAGGACTGAAGGAACTACTAGTTTCTGAGACTCTCCTCAGAAACTGAGTAGAAGTAAGGGGGCACAATAGATCTTTCAGGTCTCAGTGAATGTCACCCCAAAAAAACACACATACATACATACCCTTACTTTCTGGAATCTATTCATATTACTTTTTTATAAATGAAACTAACTGTTTCAGAAACATCATCATGATTCATTTTCATATATATTTTTTTATTAAAGTGCAATTTCTTATAGAAACAGTAAAATTTTTTTAAAAAAGTGATCATAATACAGATTATTCCTCTAGTAGCATTGTACGCCTACAACATAACATGTATTTTATTATTTTTTTTCAAAGAATAAAATCGACTTGAATAAAATTGTAATTTTTTGCTAAAGATAGAGATTATAATAAATTCAAGGCAAAGCCCGGTCTATTAGCATGTTTTACTTGATTTACTTCATCGTGCTACCCACATTTAAAATTGTAATTGATGAAGTCGGAAGTTCTTGTTTTTCTTACGGTAAAATCCCGGAAACGCCATTTCCCGGAAATTTCAGGGAAAAATAAAGATGATGGAAAATCGCCGCAAAGAGAGAGAAAGACAGACAATATGGCTTTCATTGCTAAAAGACGCCTCGTTCTGTTCTTATATGAAGGATAATACAGTGCATATTATACTAAAAATAATATTATTGTTTCTTAAAACCTTAAAACTCCCCGTTTCTCGTTATCTTTGGAGATCATTTTGTTTTTCAATTCAATATAAATCGTCTTATTACCATGATGATTTATTCCACGTCAACACTGATTATTTTTATCCAAATAAATATCGATATTTAAGATACACAAATCATAATAAATAGCAAATTAATTATTTCAGGTAGATATCTGCACCTTCGTAAAATCTTGGTAATCGATTTGAATATACAAAAAAATATAATCAATACATAAAAATCATCGCAGCTTGCCTTTTTATAATTTTATCGTTTGATATGAGTCATAAGTCCTTTTATTTCTTATTATTGGTACAAATAAATTCTGCTACACTTTTTTTGAGTTGGAAAAGTTGGAAATTGATTTTTGTCCAAAATATTTAAAAAATTACGACTTTTGATTTGGTTTTGAATACTATCAGAAGAAAAGTGCAATAAATTTATTTTCACAAAACAAATTCCAACTTTAAAAAAAGCTCTAGAATTGATTGTAAAAGGTGCGGATAAACCAAATATAGTAAAAGCTAACTATGCATTACTATACAAGAACTGAATTTTGGCCTTGAAAAACATCGAAAATATCGAAAACATTATCAGCAGTAAGGAAAAGATTAATCGTAGCACATATTGATAGTTTGAATTAAAAAAATTATTGAATCAAAATCTCATTTATCGAACTAGTAAGGAGGGAAAAATCTACACCAAATTTTGCAACAAATAACAACATCCTTTAAAGCTTCGAAACATGTATTAGAAGGGAAAACACAAGTGAAGGAAGGATGCGAGTGATCTAGGTAAATCTGATGATTTTTAGACATTAGTCATTTCAATTATTTTAACGCATTGTTACTAGAACCAGAACAAGATGCCAAGAATAGCATTCGACAATTTAACGACTGCACAATTTTATACTACTTTTGTTGTCAATTCTTTATAGAGAGTTCATCAAGTCTAACAATACAACCAATATAATAAAAAAGTGACCATTTTATAGAAATACCTCAGGATATCGGCTGCATCAATTTCCCTGTTATGATTGCTGTTATATTTCTTAATTTTTGTAGACCACATAAAAGTTTATAATAAAAGGAGCCAGGAAGGAAATTGAGGATAGAAACAACGATCTCAAGGAAATAAACGTTTCAACCGAACCCTCAGTCTACTGTGATGGAAAACATATATTTCCTATTGGAAATATAAGTGTAATATTCGATGACATTAAATTTAAGTTCAGCAATGTTTTAAAAGCTTTAGATATTTGCTCCAAAATTATTCACTTGGTTGATCTTAAATTTCCAACTGAATGAATCGTTAATATTTTTTCCGTATTTTGAAAAGTATTTTTTAAATTTCAATTCACACCATAATACTAATAGCAAAGAAAATATTTCGTGCGAATATTTAATAAATCGATCCAAACAATAAAAATTCCTAATAATCCATAACTACTTTAATTAGATTACCTAACAAGAGCTATGAGATTGTAAAGGTGAAAAACAATAATATTAAAGAGCATCATTTCTGGAGCTTATAGAATATCCCCTATCGAGAGCTTACAAGTAGAGCTAGGAGAGCAATCACTAGATAAAAGAAGACAATATCTGACACTGTCATATGCCAGTACTATAATGGGCAAACAAGAACACCCAAACTACAATAACACAGTTGCAAATAGATATCAAAACACCTACGAATTCAGGAAAAGAGTCGACTACCCCTTCTACCAGAGAGTTTCCAAATATATCATACAACTAGACATGCAGATACCTTCCATACTAGAAGCAAATGTTGATATACCACCGCCATGGCTTATTAAAATTCCGAGCATAGACACCAGCTTAACCAACTTTAACAAGGCATAAACTCCAGCCTCCATAGTATATCAGAAGTTTCACACGAAACTTTCCATGTATTCTAACTTTCATAAAATATATACTGATGCATCCAGAACCCCAAATGGAGTTGGAGCTGCTGTTATCACTTCCTATAAACCACCTTTGAAATATAAATTACCCGACGTAAGCTCTGTGTATACAGGAGAAATATATGCTATCCTACAAGCCTTAATCGAAATTCAATCGTCAAACCTGCAAAAAACTAATAATAACAGACTCCTTAAGTGCCCTAAGTACCTTGAAAAATATTTACACTAACAACCCTCTTGAACTAAAAAATCAAGACTCAACTGCATCTACTACAAAACAACAACTTGGATGTCAGATTCTTATGGGTGCCCTCTCATCAAGGAATACAAGGAAACGAAGATGCTGACAAACATGCAAAAGACGCTACAGTATGCAGAGATGTACATATAGTGAACAGTGCGGTTTACAGTGACGTGAAAACCTACATCAAAATGAAAATTGATTCTCGGTGGCAATCGGAGTGGCAAGGATCACTCCAAAAATTAAGACAAAGAAAGGAAAGTGTCAAACAGTGGCCGCGAATGTGCAGTAACCGCTTAAAACAGGTCGTAATAACCAGACTAAGAATAGGTCACTCTAAACTTACGCATGAATATTTAATACGTAAAACTGATAAACCTATGTGTATAATTTGTAGCCGTGAACTAAATGTAAAACATATACTATTAGAATGTACATTATACACATCGCAAAGACAACAATGTAATTTTCAAAATGACATGAATACCTTGCTAGGAAAGGATTGCGATGTGGATAATATTTATAAATATCTGTCAAATATCTCTCTATTCTATAAGCTGTGATTATATTATTAAAGCCATCGCTAATAACCAACTTGGTTGATGCGCACAGAAAGAAAAAGTAGCCACTATACAATCAAAAAATGGATTGAATCAATCATTCTGATCCATAAAACTCAGCCGATACGCAATGTAATTAAGACAATCACTTGCATGTAATTGACTAATCACCAAGTATTAATACAATCACACAAGTTATTGATTCGTTGTATGTATGAAGATCGATATTGATGTCCACAGATCAGTAAACAATCATTGTAGACATCAATCCAATCGTTTCGTTTATTAACTTGAAGAACAAACTTGATCCCCTCTGTCCAGTAAATAATCATCATCAACATTAATCCAATCATTTTGTTTATCAACTTCAAGAACAAACCTGATCTCCTCTGTCCAGTAAATAATCATCATCAACATTAATCCAATCATATTGTTTATTAATTTGGAGAGCAAAATTGATCACCACTAGAAATTAACCTAATCGTTATTGTAATTGATTTAAACGTTATATATTTTGTACTTACTGATTGAAATATACAATAAGTTCGAAACGTGTACGTATCCTTAGGGGCTGCCTATATTTTTTAGAGATGAGTGCTCGCCTGCAATGTTTTCAACAATAATAATGTGTGCATGATTGAACCAATAGCTTATCAAATTAATCAAACTCATTATCTGCTGACATTATACATCAAAATCATCAATTCAATCCATATTTTTGTATTAAAGAGCGCTTGTACTGTAGAGCCTATAAATTGTAGCTCATGCAAGACTTACCTTGTTCCCAAAATTAGCTGTTTGACTCATGAATTCAGGCATTAGTGAAGACCTTAAACTTTTTGCAGCTGAGAAATTTGTGCTAATCCTACTATAGCTGGATAAAGATTTAGAATTGGTATAGTTTAGAAACTATTGAAATATGCGCATACAGTAGGTACCTATACTTATATAAAAATCATATCACTTATGATGTCGTTTGTAAATATATTTTTTTTGTTCTTACTGTGTGAAATACCTTGAAAATGATACAATGTACATCGAAACTTATACTACCAAGAGTATTACTACAGTGAAATTATCAAGAGTCTTATACCTATTATTTTTGTTTATATGCAAAGCAAGCTAATATATAGGAAAATGGGTTATAATAAAAAAAATTATAATCTGATATATTTCTATTGTTCTTCAAATATTCTCAGAGTATATTCACTTTTGCGCATGATCGGTCATTCTCAAACTTAAAAAAGTGTATTTCAAATTATGTCCATTCCATTTCCATTTTATTGGTAGGTACCATATAATCATGTAGGCTCCACAACAAGGCGGCATCACACCCATCTAAATTATCTAAAATAATAGATTTTCATTTGTAAACTACGTTTCAGGTTATGAGTAAACCTATAAATTCTTACTTTCATTATCAGTTACAGTCGTCGGTCTATCCAACATTGTTTTGATGTTTTCATCTTTGACGTGCTGCTCATCTCCAAGAAAGGATAATATTGCAGGAAATTCAGATCTCCAATCCACAAGTGTCCCTTTGTTATGAATGATGCTCCACATAATTTTTAGATCACTTACCTACCACTTACACTACGAACACTGTAATAATTTTAATGCAAAATCAAAAATCAAAATTGTCACCAACGCGAAACCACATGTTTTCACTTCACTCACTCGAAAACAAATCAGCGTCTCAGCTCAGTTGCAATTAGTGTCTTGCTATTTCAACAGGTATCTAGGGTGGGTTTTACGGAAAGTCAATAATTCTTGGTAATTATCGTAATTATTTAAAGTATTAAAATGATCAAAACAGTAGCATTAAATCAATCAAAAAAGTGATTGGTTTATTTACTTTGGAAATGGATTTGAGTTCAACCGTTTTATTCAATCACTTATACATCAACTTAATGCATAGCTGTGATCAAGTTGTTCTTTAGAGGTTAATTATCACAGACATTATAACAATCATTGAAATCCTTACATTCATCATAAAAACATTATATTGATTTCCGTAAACATCAATAACTGTGCGCTAATGTGATTAATACAATCACCTTATTAATAGTAACGATGCTACCAAAATAATTATAGTAATGCTTAGTTTGATCAAATAGATCAAATTTGTGATTAAAATCGATCTATTCCGGTCAATACAAGCTGGTGATTCATATAAGGTTCGATATTTCTTTCTGTGCGAGAGAAAAAAAATATTAAAGAACATATTTTAGAATTTCTGGAAGAAGATTGTTTTGTCATGATTGAAAAATAATCAAGAAATCGACAATTTTTGAAATTCTGTTTACTTTGTAGCTACGGGCCTGTTTAATGGAAAAATAATGTAGGCATAGGTAGATTGAATTGTTGAAATGACAAAAATTATTGAACATTCGATTCTCCAAATCTTTGGAAAAGAACCATTTTGAATTCTAAGTAATAAAGTTAGCAACTATGATAAAAATAAAAGTGGAGAAGTTATTAACCATAATCACTTTATTGGAATACTGAAAGTGAAATACTACAAGTTAGATCGTAGCTTCAATGTGGATATATCTGTATAAGTGAATATGCTAAGGAAAAATGTCATTGTAATATTATTGACACTGTTCATCAATATGAGGATTTCTTTGTACTATTGACACTGTTCATCAATATAAGGATTTCTTACATTAAATTGTTGGAAAATGTCATTGATTAGATTATTTTATACATTTAATTTATAAAACATGTTTATTGAAACAATGATTGCGTTGCATTACAACATTCTTCTAATTAATTTTATAGTTCATTGTAACAATGAAATAATACAATAAACGCACTTGTCAAATGAACCAATCATCAGGAGCTCTAGTCAAGTTCGGGTTATCCATAACACCAAACTTGACTCTTGATCTTGATTTGCCTGTCAAGTTTGGTGTTTTCAGATTTGTGAATGTGACAGTATGTGAACAGATTTGGAATAAATTCCGTTCGATGTCAATGTTTCCTGTTTATTAAACTATTTCTCTAATCAACTTCTCAACTTTTTTGCTAATTTCCTCTAATTCTACCTGTTTGTGAAATAGTCTGATAAAATTCCACTCTTTACTGGATTTATCTTATAATTCTATCTCTTATTCCACAACTCGACGGAGTTGCTGAAATGGTGTTTTGAAGCTGCTTAGTTTTGTTATAATAAATCAACAAACTTATTGCGCGAAAATTCATTCACTACTGATTATTTTTTTCGTATCATTTTCAACCAATCACAACGATCAATTAAGTTAAGTTACTTCGTTTAATTTCGATAATACCTGATTATACATAGAGTAGCTCTATACCAATCAAAAAATTTACAAGTGATTATACATAGGGTAACTCTACCAATCGAAAATTTTACAATACTTCAATTTCCATAGTAACCACATCGACATCAATATACAACAATACACAAACTAACATCACCGTCAAATTCTGATGTTTATCAAAAATGAGTCGAATTGGATTGTAATTTCCATTGTACCAATTTGTATCTGAATTAATAAATTGTTTATATTTACTCAACAAATAATCGTATCAAATACAATACGTACTTCAAAATAAATACGGTTATACACCTCAAACTTCCTGCATAATTACAAAGAGTGTCAGTTTGACAGAATAATCCTCCCGCTTCGCGGTCGGATTATTTAAGCTGTCAATCTGACACTCTTTGTAAATATGCAACAAGTTATCGATGTATAGCCTGATTATTTTGAAGTACCTATAGTATTACTACTGATTAGTTATTTACGTAACTAGTTATGAAAAGAGCGATATTGTTCAACAAGCGTAATATTTGCCAAAACGAGCGCTAGCGAGTTCTGCAAATTACGCGAGTTGAACAATGTCGCTCTCTTCATAACGTATTTACGTACAACGTTTTATCTAATCCCGCGCTTTTATAATATTTAATGAAATCTTAAATTACAATGGTAATATTAAAGTGGATCCAAATGGTGTTAAAAGTACTGTTACTATGAAGTATTCACCTAGAAAACTAACTCACCTTAAATAACTGTGTCCTTAATAATGTTTTTTTCAATGTTTATAAATCTTAAAATACCATTGAATTAAAATTATGGGGTAATTGTCAGTTTAAATAATGAAATAATTGTCAGTTTTGACAGTACCTACCTAATTAATGAATTATTCTTTGAAACTCATGTAGTATCTCTATGTTGAAACTTGAACAGTTACGTAAAGTTTTTACATAACTACTTTTCATAACTGATATATGAAGGTTATGAAAAATGTGACGTTACCTAACGTCAAGGAGTGACTTAAAGTGTCACATTTGATAGCGGAATTAGATAAAATACAATTAACATATCAATGGTGGAACCTTAGAACATAAAACAGACAGGAAGGAGTCTTGTCACTCATTAGCTGTATAAGAAAATCCGACAGAAGTCGCCATTTGCAACACCCTAATTATGACTCATTTGTGAAGTTGACGTTTACTGACGTAGATTGTAGGCACGTTTTTTTTAAATCATTTATTCACCATTGGTTGAATGATGTCAGTCTCCGCTGCAACGACATGCTGGAATCATCAGTAGCACATAAAAAAACGCAGTTGTTATTTAAATCATCTGACCACTGACAATATATTTCTAAGTTGATTGTTGTTATTAGCAGTTCATCTGATAGTTCCACTTGAAATTTTTTCAATTTCTGAAGCTGTTAATAGTGCCGTCAATACCTTGTTACCACATTTTAAATTTATTTCTATGAATTTGTCCATTTCTTTGACTGCTTCAAAAAATCGTTTTTTGTAGGTTAAGCTGTCATTTTGTGAACCACCAAAGTTATCCACCATCTCGATACAACGGTGGAGTGGTTTGCAATTTTGGTTGATGCAACAGTAATAAATGAACGCGCCATTTCTTCAATCTACAATCCACCAATGAATATAAAAACGCAGTTGGTCGATTGGTGATCTACCGGTAAATAAAAGAACATGCCTTGTTTATGTAGTTTTTTTGGTGAAAATAAGTTTAAGCGAAAGTATTATTAGAAGTATTATTCTGTATTCGTATTTTCATTGCTCCTAGACAATATTGTTTGTATAGGACATAGGACAGCTTATAGTTTTATATTTAATACATTTCAATAAGCTACAATCCTAAATTTTCACATATCCCATACCCATACAAACAGTACGCCACTGTCAAAACGGAAACGACTATTCGCCATTTGCAACCTCCTATAAACTTATTTGGTAAATGCTCATTCCTGTCTGTTATATGTTCTAAGGATGGAAAATTATGAAATCAAACAATTTTATTCTGTTAAATCTACATTATATAATATAATAAAATTGTTTGATTTCATAATTTACTATGAATCTAAATCAAGTAAAAGCCTCATCTATTCAATTTTTCTAAGGATGGAACTCATTCTTTAAATTAATGACTACTGTTCATCAATATAATGAACTCAAGGATCATAGATCATAATAACTTAATTCATTGAAGGAGTAGTTCACCCCATTGGAGATGTTTTTCTTTTTTTCGATCGTTAAAAAAGCGGAAGAGAATTGCAAAATGTCACCTTTTTATGTCAATTTACAAAAAGTTTAAAATTTGTAATGTTTTATTTCGTTAGAAAATTTTGTGACAGCGCCTGCGACAAAGCAGGTATGGTATAATACAATTTATATAAGTACAGATTTAAATATTAATGAGTTCAAAGCACCCTTTTATAAAATAATCAAATGCTATTTATTTAAAATATAGTATGATGTTCCTATTTATTTTAGACAGTGTAAAAAAATTATTATTAGATTCCTCATTTAAATACGATGTTACATTATGCGACAAAAATAATCTCAATCACGATGTGAGAAGTTTCAGATTCCAATTGCCCGAGGAAAATATGATTCTAGGTAAGCAATTATCCATTATTTTCCTCCAGGTAGGTAACCTAATAAATGATCTATTATGCCCCCCTTTTGTCCTAGTTGTTAAGGAAAGTCTCAGACAAGGAAATTATATTATATCCGTAGGTTTCAGCTTAGGCAAATCTATTCAATAGTCTCCCTGGTGCTGTTTCCCGTGCTCTGCAAGTATGTGATTGTTTCTCCTTTCATTTCAAAGAACCTGTAGTCTTCTTGCTCCACTAGTTTTAGCTTTTTGAGGAGTCCAATCAAGCACCAGTATTATATTTGGACACCTGTCCCAAATATGGCAGTTTTACTGCGACTTATGCAAACTTCAGATCTAGTTGGTCCCAGTTTTCCAGAAGTACCATTGATTGTTAGCCATACCAGATCTACTGATAACGTATATAACCAAGTCTTCCATTTATACCTTATACTTATAGGTCATGGAAGTGGTAACCATTGTTTGTTACATTCTAAAGTCGGAGAAGAATATCTAACAAGATCTTTCACCCCAACATCTCCATCAGCCACTAAAGGATATGTCGAGTTTATGATAAAGGTAATAAAGCCAACATAGATCTCCATCACAGTGTTTTATCTAATTATTAATTCTTTTTAAATTTACTTGAAACATTTTTATGGAAAATAAACCGAAAGCTCTAAATCTACAATCATTCTATACGTTTCAGATATATTTTAAAAATGTTCATCCAAAATTCCCGGCAGGAGGGAAGTTTACTCAATATCTAAATGGTCTTAACGTAGGTGATACTGTACAAATATCAGGTCCGGAAGGAAATGTTACTTATAAAGGTGGAGGAAAATTCATCTTTAAGACGAAAAAAGGTTTACCTCTAGCATTAAACATCAAACAATTGGGTTTAATAGCGGGTGAGTTTCCCATTCTGAAATCTATTGTTTATAGTCTAACGATTGATGTATTGCATTTTTATTTTATCAGGTGGCGTTGGATTCACTCCTGCTTTGCAAATATTAAGGACTATAGCAGCGGATCCTGAAGATAAAACCGAATGTTCTCTCATTTATGCATCTAAGGAACAAAAAGATATTCTACGAACTGAGGAATTGGACGAGTTGAAGGAAAAACTCTGCGGTCGACTGAAAATTTGGCATACTCTAGAGAAACCTGAACCAGGTGGATATATTTTACCACCATTCAAAAAAAGAGAAAGTTTGTTACACAATTTTTCAAAATTAGTAAATAGTTTAACAAAAACTGATGCAGTGGAAGATTTATCCAAATCATGGTGAAGAAAACCTACAGCAACTGGGGACACATATTTAAATGCTTGTTCCATGTTAGAGGTACGTCCACATTTGACTAGTATGAAAATTAGGAAGTTTAGAAAATATACAGTTTAGGCGATTGCAGCAGATGCTTAAAATCTCGTCTGTTTATTTCAATTTTTAAAACGTAGAAATGCGTTTTGCAACATCTCCGGTTTCCTAAATCTTATTATCTGTGGGAATCCTATCTTTTAATTTTTGAGTATTGGCAGGTTTTGTTTTATAAATAAACGATGCTTCTTAAGATACCTCACAGGATATAATATAAAGGGGTGGTCGCGGGGCCATTCGATAAAACCACGCCTTTCAATCTATCTTCTGGGAAGCACATCATTGCCTCACACGCGCAAAGTGATCTGGAGCACCATCTTGTTGCAGCGAAATATTGTCGTTTGGGATATTGTTATTGTCTGAAATGTTCGAATAATTAAATTTCTACATTAAAATGTGATTGAAAATTGAAAATACTTACTTGACATTGGGGGTAACAGAGCCAATTGTGTATATTGGGTATGGAATTTACGAGTCTTGTTACGTGCCCAGTATCTACAATTTACGTTTCCATTAATAAAAAAGTGGCCTTATCGCCTTACATATTATTACTTAGATACCCTGGATATTTGTATAGTCTAAAGTGTGGACCGTCTTCTAACCAACACAAACATCTAAAGATTTGTTTTGAGTTGATTGGATAAATCTTTCAGTGAACGAGTTTCGTTTACGATACACATATACGCGATTTGCTACTATTGGTGCCAATTGCGTCCGACACGCGCAGTGACGTCACATTCGAGAAATGAGACCCACTATTTGACTTGCTAATGCATTCTGTTATTTTCATTTGAAGAGAGAATATTTTAATATTTTGAGTATACTAAGACATCTACGTTTGTTATTTGTATTGTGTTTTCTTAGTTTTATGTGGGTGTGTGTTTTATACAATGCCGAATTGTGCAGTAGCTAAGTGTAAAAACTGTAATCAAAGTAGGTACTAAAGGTGCTAGTATGAAATACTTCACTTTTCAAAAGAAAGAAGATTTGGCAAATAATGGGTAATCGCTTGCCGGAGAGAAGATAAGATACATTTAAAAAATGGTATAAGGCTAGAATGGGCTCATTTACATTTTTTTTATTTCACTATTAGGAAGAGCACATCATTTTGAGGCTCTGTACAAAAAATTAGACGTCAGCGAGACTCCTAAGTCGCCTAAAAAAAATATAAACATTAAACAGCGCTCCTCTCTGAATTTCAGGCGTGACGTCATCGCATATGAAATCTCTCGTTCAGAGAGCGAATACCGCGCCGATCAGTTTTCGGGTAGATGACTACTTAGCTAGTAACAGTACTTTGCTTGCTTATATGCTCATTATTTTTCATTATACGTTTTAGCAAACTTTTTTTTTTATTCAGGCAAACTCTAAACAGTGTTATGTTTGTGAAATAAAAACGTTTAGAAATAATTTAGACTATTCGACACAATGGACGGTTGGACACATTGGCGGTTCCAGAATGTAAAAGTACTACGATTAAAACATCTAACAAAACATTTATCTCTATTAATAAGGATGCAAAAAAAATAGAATGGCAGAAAAGCATGAAAAGACTCAAAGCATTCACTGATAAGTCAACATACTTTGTTTGTGTAGTTTTAGGATTTCATTTTTTTTTCAATCAGTTATAAATTACCTTATAAAATACGTTGTGAATCCATATTGAGAGGGTTATTGAAAACCACACGCTTGTATTAATTCAAATTTATTTAAAAAAGTAGATAATATTGTTCTTATAGTTTGTGGTGTTATTGATGTTCAAAATTATTTAATAAAATAATGGGTCAGTTCTTCACAAATTAAATGATTTTTTCCAAAAAACAGGTAAATAATCTTTTTCAGTAGATCATCAACAAAACTGACGTATATTATATGTTTTAAGAGAAATTATTTTATTTGATTCAAAGTCCAGATCAGCTCTAACAAATATCACTTTTTTTACCAGTGAGGTGCATGTGCATTTGAATCCGATGTAAACATTGGGAACCAATATTAACTGCTTCATCAAAATAAGTTTTTCTTGTTCTTTTCAACATTGGTGATTTAATTTCCACTACCCATTCATCATAAATAGCATTTGGAGAAGCTCCTTTAATTGGGCAGTCTGCAGTTAAAAAAATGCAATTTTTCACTGAGTTACCTGTAGCGTTATCTCCGTAACTTTGTCCACCAGACCAGGAATAAAATAAAACATCTGGAATCACCCTGTATATCATTTGAGAGAGCTTGTATTTATGAAAATATTGACATTTTTAATCATTCTGGCCGGAAAACAGCCAAAAACGATGTGTCACATAGTTTAATATTATAATTACTTACCCCTTTTTTGCATTAAAAAACTTCATTATCATTAGCAAGTCCACTTCTGGAAGATTTAATGAGTCTGTGTTTTTTTTCATTAGATCCACACATTTTATTTTATTAACACAAAAATTTTGTAAGTAATTCAAAATAAATAAATTCTACGCGAGGCACGTTACAGTCAGAAGCGTAATGTTAGTGCACATTAACCTTTATATGCGGTGACGTCACAGTCATAGTATTCGCCCCGCTACGGTATGCTTATTTAATTGGTTGTATTGGGAGAACGACATATTCTATTGACATGAAATTTTCAGAATCATATTTTTATCCTTAGTACTTTGTTTTACGACAGTTAAAAATGATTTGAAAAATTTCAGTAAACGAGCCCCTTAACTGCGAACAGTTGTAACAAATCAAATAAGTGTGTGAATTATAATTGTATTTGAGTCCTTGTTTTATAGATATTACAGATCTTTGAATTGGTTTAACTAGGGGTTTCTCGTACAATCGTGCGGAAATTCTTTAAATTGCTGCTTTAAATAATAAAATACCAGTGGAAGTAACTATATTACATCTAGCATAATAAAGGTACCTACCTATAATCCGATTATTTATTGCAACTGCTTGAAAGTCACTAACAAACTTCTGGTTTAAATTTCAACTTTGTCTACCTGATTTAAGTTAGGATTTGAATTAGCTATTTATTATTGTTTATTATTTTGCCCAAGAGTAAATCAGATGTGGCGTGTTTGGGAATAATAAGCTCAGTTCAAAATCTGGAATATAGCATGTACACATTTCCGCAACGATTTGCTCAATACATTTTGAAGAGGAGTATTTTGAAATGCCTCCACAACAAAGGCTTTTGAATTACTCACCAAAGAATGCTCATCATTTAAAAGCCGACGCAGTACCTACTTAAAATATACCTCGAAATATACCTGGAAGTTAATTAGATACTACTCGAAAGCTGAAAAAAGATCAGTGATGATCGCAAAATGGAACAGAGAGGAGGTGACAATTTTTCACCTCTTTTTGTGTAGAAATAATAATAACACTCCGTCATGTTTTGAAATATTAAGGTACCTACCTGAAAAGAATCAATTAAAAAATGCTGTTATTCATTCTTCTCAAAATAATAATCACAGCAAAAAAAACAACGATTATTCCTGGACACTGGTGTGCCTTGCATATAATTTGGAAAACACATTTTACTAACTTATGTAGAATGTACAAATCTGAAGAGAGACTACCTTATACAATTAGTTTCTTCTTCAATCAATTTTGATCAAAAAAATTATCCACCATAATTTTAAATTCAATAAATCTCGAAGGCGAGCTGCCAAATTAGATTGGAACCTATGAACAGCTTCTCGTAGGTCCTCGCGCGTGACGTCATAGCGGCGAGAGAGATATAATGCTTTCATGCGCTTAGTGTGTATGTGTATCGTGATTCCGTTAAATTGTCCACTAATTTACTGACAGTAAGTATTGTTATGGGATTTTGGTTAGGATAATATAGGTACATTATTAGATATTACAAGTTTTTTGTTGAGTTTTACGCATATTTCCATATTATCCTAAGATCCTTGAAATCTCAATGCGTTCTTACTCGATCAATTGTGCCTTCCAATAAACACCAACAATACTAATTTATTAAAATGTCAAGTCAAAGTTGTTATAGTAGCAGTTTAACACCATTATTCAGAAATATCAAATAATGGTATCGCTTGGATAACTGTCCGTCACGGCTCCGTTTGGTATCAGTTGGTATTTACAACTTAACCAGACAAGACATGACAACGTTAAAAAACGACTGGACACCCTAAGGCAACGATGTGACGGTAACTAAATCTGTAACGTAAGTGTTAATCAAACTTCAACTTCACTTTAAAAAATTATGATTTAAAACCCGTACCCGTCTGATGGCAGTACAATAACCGCCAATTATTAATCTCGAGTTCATGCTGTTTGATTTTATTGCAGGTTGCTCTCTTTTGACAATTCGCGGTTCACGTGTGGAGTAAGTGAGGTTAGGAAATATGAATGAATTAGTGGATAATGTTTGATCAGTAAAAGGTAAGGTTAGGTTCTATGTGAGTGGGGCCTTCTCGCCACCTTCACTGTGACCTTCTTTAGGTCTATTGTGGCTCAACCCTAGGGATTACAGTTCACCCCACAAGCCTGTGCTTCTGACGAAGTCCATGGTTGTATTTGGTGATACTTTTTTGAAGTCGTTCGACACTAAGGTACTAAAACCGAATATATTATACCTCACCCTGCCCAAGGCTGGGCATGAGCATAGTATGTGCTCCGCAGTTCCGTCCTCCAATTTACAGAACCGACAGTGCTAGGTATGAACCAGACTCATCTTCTTTAGGTGGTAATTTGGTCGACAGTTTTCTGTAAGCAGTATCGACAGAATGCGTAGGTTTGTTCTACTCCATTTCAGGATCTGCTTATTTTTTGTGCTCGGAGGGTAGTATATTAACGCCTTCGAGTGAGAGATCCCCGGTATGTCTGCCCAGTACGTGTAGGTTTTCCTCTCAGCCCAGCTATGGCTTTGTGTGCTTTCCTCAACGCCAAAAAATGGTTCAGGTCCGATAAATAAAGTCTCTGATCCCTTTTTTGCCAGAGTGTCGACCTCCTCATTGCCCTCCACTCCTCGATGCGCCGGCATCCAGGTCAAATGACTCTGTTTTCCTTGCCTAGTATTTCAAGTGATTGTAGACAGTTATTATACCATCTTAGATTTTATCCTGTTCGAGCTCAGTACTTCAAGAGCAGCCTGGCTATCTGACAGGATGTGTATGCTTTTTTTCACTACAGGTTGATTCATCAGCTCTCTTGCAGTCAGTTCTATGGCATATACTTCAGCCTGAAAGACGGTAGCGTACCTGCCCAGGTTGGCTGTGATTTCAACTCTGGGTCTCCTGCTGAAGACCGCCGCTCCAACCCCGTTTCCGGCTTTGGATCCGTCAGTGTAAATCACGTAGTCCGTTTCTGGGAAGGAGATTTCTTCGCTATCCTATTGGTCTCTCGTGGGAATGAGGACCTTAAAAGGTTTGTCCACGTGAAGTTTCGTGACAGAAAGATCCGAGGGCATCCCAAGAATGTGGTGATTTTGTATCTCCCTCATCAATCCTGAGTGATCCCTCAGAGTCTCTCCATTTATTTGCCTCTCCACTGATAGCATTCGCTCTCCTGGCTTCCTTCTCCAAGTGAATGTGGAGTGTAGTTAGTTGCAGGAGGGCTTCGGTAGCCGCCGTTGGTGTGGATGACATTGCTCCGGTAATGGCTAGGCATGCTGCAATAATAATAATCTAAAAATAACAAAGAATGAACTACAAAAACGTTGCCTCAGTTCTCCAGTATAGTACAAAAGTATTTTGGGTGCAATTATGCTTTTTATAGACCTCTCACAAGTCTGGTATATTATTTTAGTCCATCATAATTAATATTCTTTCCTACATTATTCCTGATTACTTTTGGTAACCGAATAAACTCTGCTTTTATCAAATGAAAATCAATTCTCGCCTTCGTTTTAAATATTTTGCACTACCAACCACTATTAAAATACCTAATTTTTAACAATTTATATATTTTCAATTCCCCATTTTTTTAGTAAGATTCCAGAGCGATGAGACATAACTTTTTTTTTCAAATAGATGAAGTGTTAGGTTCTCAGTAGCATCTCGTGTGCTTTGAATACCTGTGTGTTTGTGGAGCTAGCCTAAGGGCACCTGGGGTGACATTCTGTTCATATAAACTAGCGATCGCTTTTGAGCGACGTCGCCTGCTATTTTACATTTCACATTGATATTTTGACAAGGAAAGATAGAAAATACGTAGGCGGCACCTTATGGGTATCAAAAATTAGAACTATTTGTCGCTCCAAAACAACTAAATTTGGTGAACGGAATGTGTATATCGACAAGACTACTCGCTATTGTGAACAGAATGCCACCACTGGGCAGGTATCAGGTGAGAAAGGTAACTAAAAATAAGAATTACCTACTTTACTTAAATTTGAATGTCTGATTTTTATATATGTTGTGAAGAATAATATTCTAGATTAGTATCATAAGTGTCAGACACTTTCCATGGACCAAAACTTTTGTAATACGCTTTAAAACTCCACAAATAATGAATGAACTCTATTTTTTTTACATGTCTGACTTTCAAATATGTTATCAAGGCAACTATTACTAAGTTATATGTGCTCCAACAGATTCGAACTATACTGTATACTATACGTTTACGGAGCTTGTGGAGCTTTAAAGTGTCTGACAAAAGTGTTGGTCCATGGAAAGTGCCTGACACTTATGATACTACCTACTTTAGTGAAGTGACTCTTACTTTTAGTTACTTTTCTCACCTGATACCAGCGCAGGTAGTTTTTGTCATAGGTAATGTTTACTTTTTGAGTAAGGTTTTCGTCGTTTCTGTTTTAAAATGGGTTTAGAAGTTCGACTCCGCGACGCCGCTGTGAAAAAACAAACTGCTTAGATGAACGATTTTGAGGACAGCTTCTGTCAATTTTCACCTATGGGTTCGTTCTCCTCATCCAGGAGTTCTATTTCGTTCATGCAAAAAGTTTCAAAAAGTTTTTTCTTCAGTTAGAAATCCTAATATGAAAAAATAAATTTGATAAATCTGTTTCAAATGAAATGCAGTACCAGAAATGATTGGAGCTTATCTTCAGGTGCAATAACCTTCAATAATGCATTTCTAAATGTTCACGTTGCGTTGGCGAATGTGTGCAACATCAGTATTTTCAATAACTTGCAGATATTCACCAGGAACATGTTCGAAAAAATCTCCAATATCAATGGTGTAATACAGCACAATCAACTGTAACTGCGTGCGACCTTAAACCCACAGACAAACAGGCAAATCTTCGTTTGAGAAATTCCGAGACACCTCTCCACCTACCTCCACAGCATTTCTTCTGGCAATTTGGGCTCTGCTCTTTGTTGTATTTCTGCCATATTTAACACGAGTCAAATTACCAACTTGATATAGTTTAATCGTGTACAGAATTTGCCTTATTTTTAAATATGCATCACACACTTTTTGGACATTTAAATATGAGTATCCTTTTCGTCTGCGATACAGTTCTGCATCTATTACTTTGGGAGACAATATTCTCATATGCGTAAAATCAACAGAGCCAATGACTCTGTGAAAATTTATCCAGTAAAATTGTGCACAAATTTAAAAAACTTTCTTCTGGATCGATGGCATTTCTTCCTGCCTAACTCTTCCAATTATTCATGACACTGAGGGCTGCGAAATATTGACATTGTCTCCGATACAATTTTGAAATGCACCAGTTGCATGCAACTATGCAATTATTTTTTATAATTGGACGAACCAACATGTAAACTTGGATCTAGGTGTCTTCTTTATTCTTCAAATGTCTCTTTCAAATACTTATTATATACCCAGGTACTTATTATAACTGTGCTGGTCCTTCAAATTTGTTAAAATTCTATAACGAAGAGAAGAGACATGATAGTAAACATTAATCCATTCAGCTAATTATCATTAAAAACGAGGAAATAAACAATTTCCTAACCTCACTTTCCCCACACATGAACCGCGAACTGGAGCTAGCAACCAATAAAACAGCATGAACTCGAGTTGTATGATTGGCTGTTATTGTTCAGTCAGATGCTATGGTATGAGGTTTAAACTAGCGCCCTCTGCCATGAGCAGAAATTGTAATACATGGAGTTCGATCTCTTCATCTAGTCCCCATGATATTACGGCTGGTTATATTGATGGTTCCGTTATAAGCATACAAGAGAGAGAAATTTCGAAAATACCGCCTCATTTAAAATATAACCGTTATATTTTAATGGAAAGTTCTTAATGCGAGTGATAGCGATCTAAATTTGTTATTTTAATTTCGGCTGAGAGAATGAGTATGTACCTAGCTACAACACCGAAATTATAGCATATAGGTATGGTGAACATGAAAAATGATCAGTAATTCTCAAGGAAAAAAATGCAAAAAGTATACAGGATGATCCATTCAAACTAACATAGTCATAGAGATACTACAAATAGAGGCAACAAGCCAGCTCCGAATCCGCCAGCATATACGAGGGAGATATAGTATAGTACCGTAAGGTACATTTTGTATTGAACGAATGAGTTGCAGCTATGCTGAAGAATATACGATTTAGGTCAGAGGTAACGGGATGTACTAATTTTAA
>CAJUYH010000890.1:55939-84138 GCA_910591685.1 Galerucella tenella | reverse complement strand
AGTATTCACCATCGTTTTGTAGTGCCTGAATAAGTAGAGCAAACTACTTAATTTTCCTGTTAGTTTTTTAATATGGTGGTCCTATTTCAGATTGCAGTCAATAATCAGTCCCAAGTAGTTAGTTGTAGTGGTTGGTAGTATTGAAAAATGTATTGCTGGGGTTATTCGCGAGAGAGGGGGGGAAGTTTTCAAAATTGATTTTCTGTATACTGAAGGGCACATAATGAGTTTTATCGAAGTTGATGGTTAATTTCCTAGAGTCAAACCATTCTTTTATTTTTGAAAAGTCTTCTTGTGCCTTATTGATTAAGCTTGTCCAATCATCTGCGTCATAAAAAACAGCAGTATCATCTGCGAAGCTTATAAGGTCAAAATTTGCATAATTTTACTTTCCCGCACTAGGGCGGGAAAGTGGGTTAAAACGCACGGTCGTAGAAAAATAATTTTTTAAGGCGTAATTTTCAAATTTTTGCATTCAGATAAGTCTACCAGACATAAATTTTTTATTGCCAGACGTTTTTATAATTGTTAATCATGTGCCATACGTCAATTTCTTATTTTTTCAATTAAAAATTTCAAAGTATTTTTTAATGTCTGTAATTTTTATATTATTTTCTTTAGAGATTAAAAAATCTAAAATGAATTTGCCAAACGTTAATTCGGTTGTTAGATATTGAATAAAAATTAAAAACTCATGAAAAGTACTGCTGTATGATGCTGGTAGTCAGAGAGAGAGAGAGAGAGAGTGTGTAAAGTGCAAGAGAGATAGATAGTGACGGTGGCGCACCGGCAACTATAAGTTGAAATAATACCCTTCTTGGTGTGCGTCATCGATTGTTAATCTCCTTCTATCACATTACGTAGGAAGAAATGGAAAAAAAGGCAGGTCTGTGATTAATCCTAATAAAAATATCACAATAATGAACCGTTTGAATGTTTTACAAACGTTAACCATAATCTTTGACTTACAAAAATTTTATTGGTTGATGTTTAGATTACGCGCCAGCGCAACCTATCAATCGCGAGGTTAAAATACTATGGAGGCGTAACTTTCGTAGCGGCAATGTGTCTTACGTATTTTTCTACTGTCACTCTGACAGTTCTTGTCAGGTATGTACTTTGTTGCTTACGGTCAATTATTATTTATGAGAAGTGAATATGAATATTATTGTTATATTTATCTATAATCTATAAATAATACAAAAATATGCCTAGATACACGAAAAAACATCAGTATTCTGAAAGTTCTCAAGTATTTTCAGTTAGAAATAAAAGCTGATAATTATTAATTTCATAGCCTTTTGAATTTGGCTGAATACGATCCTGATGATTTTATTTATCAAATTTAAGATTAGCTATATGTCAGAATAGCAAATAAAATAAACGACATGCCGAAAACCCGGATATACGTCACAATCGATGACGCACACCAAGAAGGGTATTTCAACCATACACAATATGGCGTCAGTCTAAAGAACATGGTCTAAAGTCACATGTCTGTATTTGTGTTGTTTTAATGTTTATTTATAATGTTTATTTTGTTTTTTTTTTGGCAAAGAAAAAAAATTAACATAGAGGGCCTTGAAAATAGTAATTAAGCTATGAAAATTTTTGCTAGAATACTGTTTTCGATACTGAATCTACCAAAAAAATTAAATCAAAATCGGTTGAGAAATGCGGATTTTACAGGGGTGCTTCCAAACAAAATGTGTCACACTGTATAATTGGCAATATGGCAGCCTTTTGGAAGCTGCGCAGAACATGAAGGCAATTCAGCTTCCGTGGCTCATGTTTTACTCTATTACTCCAGGGGTGCTGTTTCTCGCCACAACCAAGGCATCATGGAGTATATCTATAATAGTCATCATGCAAGGCATGGTCACATTGTAAATTGTAATACTGACCCCGATATGATACTTGTATGCTATATGCTTTTGCGTACTTCTTGACTACATCACGGTGATTTTATATTCGAAGCAAAGTTTAAGCCAAATAGATTTGAAAATTGATCTGTCCTAGAGCTTATGTCTAAATCATACATGTCGTTTTTTATTTATAGTTTTCATTTTAGATGTTCGTACTGTATAAATAGTTCAATGTTTCGTCTTCTTTTAAAAATGTCTTTTTAATTGAACGAAATATCATATTTCTTAATCCTGTTTATAACATGAAATCGTGATTATTATATTTCATTCGCTTTGATTTTAGTCAAAAACAATCTGAAAAGTTTTTTTGTCTGAAATCCAATACCAACCAGCAGCATTGATATAAATCAGTTAAACTTGGTTAAGTGAAGCAAACAACTCCGAAACTCCAGAAGTTACCATTCAATTAAAAGCCTGACGTTTAAAGGAGTTTTTTTCACTTTTGTTACAGCTTATTAAAAGTTTTCCGAGGTAGTATCTCTGCTAAAGCAAATTTGGTTAAGAAACTTGAATATTTTATAACAATATCAAAATTTTGAATTGTCAAAACTACCCCACAGATATATTTATTGGATTTTTATTGATTTTTTTAGCATCATTAAAAATTGGGACATTTTTATATGAAATCTTTATTAATAATTATCAACAACACCTACATAAAACCTTAGTTATTCATAACACATTAGTTACCGTAATACGTTGATACCAAATGATATTAAAACTATTAGTTTTCATGAGCACGTGAAGCAATATTTTGACAGTTTTCAAATTTGATGGATACACCTTTGCCTTCAGCGTCCGCGATCATAGGTATGTCATTTGAAGCCTGGTTAATGACGAGCAAGCACTCCGTTCGATTTTGTGCGGTTCCCCAGTGCCTAATCCACTGCCGAAATTTTGCGAGCAATGAAAACTTTTTTGGTCACACTTTCTTCCAAATACCATCTACCAACCTTCGCTGATTCCCATCCATCAAGTTCTCCTCGTAGGTCTGATATATCTTCTCCGGCATTAACAAGAAAATTCGCTAAATATCTTCTATTTTATGAGGTATTTTAGAGAAGAAGTGAATGCCGCAGGGCTGTACCGTACATTTCCCTTTTCTATATGGTACAAACAATCTTCGGTTAGTAACATGGACTGGCTTTAGTATTGCGTATTGCTGAAATTAAATGTTACTCTGTCTAAAAACGCGCGTACTTCCAAAAAGTTTATAAAAAAAGGTAGAACGTGTCGCGGGACACACGGTAGGAACTTTAGTTCCTTTTAAGAAAAAATTATGTAATACATTTTATATTTATAGATAAACGATTTTCATATTCTTTGGTGGATGAGTAGTAAGCATACCAGACTCTCACGCGGTAGACCCAGGTTCGATTCCCTGTGAAGAAATTTTTTTTTACTGTTAATTTTATTTTTAAATAATTATTCTGCTTGATATTAATAACGACAACAGGTAGACGTTTGAAATATTTAGCAGAATATTCATTATTACTGGATAATGGTACGGTACCCTTCATGAGGGAGTCCGACTGGCAACATCTACTTATAACAGCATCGTATATTTGAAAAATGAAACCGTAGCATTATACAAATTGGACATTCAAGAACTGTACGTTTACCACAAAATTAGTGGAAACATAAAATTGAATTGTTAAATTCTTAATTTGAAGTAATATTACAGTTTATAGAAATTTTTATTTTCTAGATTTTTTCTTAAGTGAGTCGTAGAAAAAATATGCTGCTCGACTCGTGTGGATTGTCCATATCGCACTTGAACGATTGAGCACTCCGCCTACGGCGTCGTGCTCAAACTTCGTCCTCGTGCGATATGGCCATCATATCCACACTAGTTGCACAAGCTACAATTCCTTTCAAAATATGCCCTTTTACATTTAAAAACAACCTGCCAAATGTCAAATCAATTTATCCATTCATTCTGAAGTTATCAAATTAAAAAAATCAAGTTTTCAAAATTTCAACAGCCTGTATTTCGAAAAGTAAATGTGCTAGACCCCTTAATAGCGCAAAAAAAAATTATGGAAATAATAGTAAAAATTAATCCGAACAAATTCAAGTAGATCACCGGCACTGCGAATACCAACTTTACATAGAATTTAAATATAGCATCGGTGGTTCAGTGGTAGAATGCTCGCATTCCACGCGGGCGGCCCGGGTTCGAATCCCGGCAGGAGCATATTATTATGAATCGCTGCTTCGTAAACGAGAGAGAGACTAAGGAGGCACAAGCACGCAAGCAAGGCTCATAACGAAGCAACGTAACATAACGTAGCGTAACGTAACGCGTAACGGTCAGATCTTTTGCGTCGCGACCCCTGGTCGCTCAAACATAACCTGGCGTAAAGAACTAAAGTTCCAAAAACTGGCCCAGTGCTAGTTGAAGTCGCCCACGAAGGGTGCCGCACCATTGTTTTCATGCTATTTATTACTTTTTACAGTGTGTCGCATTTAAGATGAAGACACCCCCATATTTTCGCTGTTTGAAAGATTACAGATTTGAATTTTTGCAGAGTCATACATGTTGATGGGCCACATCTTTCAAGTTAATCAACTGAAATCTGAACTTCAATCTCAGCCTACTACGATTTCACAAACGGGGCCACTTTTCGATATTTTGCTTCGCGTAAAAAATATCGAAAAAATATATTCGAAAAAATTGTTCAAAATATCATTTCAACCCCACATACCAAAATTCATCACAAAATTAGCATTTTTAATTTTTAAATTTTTTTGCCCACCCACATTCATTATTACAAGATATTGATTAATTTGATCAATATTCCTTTGAAAGTGCTGTTTATTTTACTAGAATATCTGAACACATGACACCGCGTCAAAATTTTAATTTCCACGGCACAATAATTATCAAAATAAATAATTATTTTGTATACTTTGACCAAAAAATGAGAAAATTAAAAATCCGAATTTTGTGATAAAATTTGGTATGTGGGGTGAACATAATATTCTGAACAACTTTTTTCAACAATTCAACGCGAAGCAAAATATCGAGAAGCGGTCCTGTGAAATTGTAGTAGGTTAAGTTTAAAGTTCAGATTTCAGTTGACTATTTCAAGAAATGTGGCCCATCAAACTGTATGACTCTACAAAAATCCGAATCTGTAATTCTTCAAACAGCGAAAATATGGGAGTGTCTTCATCTTAAATGCGACACACTGTATATTGTTCTGTTCGGTTCTGTTCATCAAAAAAATATAGATCTTATTTTTTTTTTGTTCCTTTCGTGTAATGAATGAAGTAATACTGGGTGATTCATAAGTAATGGGCCAAATTGTAAATCTACGTTCAGAAGGCCAAAATAATATTTTCATCAACAATAATGGGTCTTAGTCTGTTCCTCACTGAGGTACAGGATGTTAAAGCGAAAAAAATAAAATAGATCAGCTACTTTTCTACATAATGACTTGAAAATTGGGTATGAACTATGTTTTTGTAAGGGTAAACAAGAATGTGTGAGAGGAATTGAGTTAACTCGTAGATGTCGCCACATGCGCCATATGAATTAGATGAAATCAGCTACAAATTTTTTATCGCTCATTATTTTACAACTTACTTATTTAATTTGGATAGCCCCATCATTTCTGTAGAAAAAAGCTATACTTCTTTGATGATACCCCCTTACATAACATTCAGCAACGGAGAAGGGGGAGGAAAAGTCTCAGCTCACTTCGAAGTGAGTAAATCAAAAAGAACGCGCACATTACCGATGTGAGCTGAGATTAACTGAGATCTCAGTCAAAAAGGACACACCTATTATAACTCAATATTCTGTAAACATTACTCTTGCCAAATACTGCTTTAGCCATTTCCTCATAAATAGCGCCAGGATATTGTTTAAAAAAACACATTTGTTGCTTGGAAGCCTCCTTTAGTTTTAGATGTTATGGGGGCAACGGAAATACATCATTTTTGTGAAAATTTCGATAGTTTATCTATTACGGTTCATGAGATACAGTCTGGTGACAGACGGATAGGGTCCGGACCTAGTACGGCGACGTGTGACACGTTGACGTACGTCAAATACGGCAGGCGACGGTATACGTCGAACAGCATTTGAGTCTTTCCACCAAGCACGTCGCGTTAGTTGTTTTTTTGACGGCAAACAGAATAGTGTATAATTGAATAATATATTATTATATTATTTTCTTGTATTTTTAACCCTAAATATGTCAAAAATCAACTATTCAAATCAATTCATGTGACACTTCTTATCGTATAAAACAGCCCGCTTTTACACTTCAATGATTAACAATTCCTTCATTTTTCCCTACAAAACACCACGGCGAATCGGATTCGACTGATTCTCAAGCAAAAACATGCGTCGACGTGCCGCATCGTGACGTACGTCGTTTGACGTACCGTACTATGTGGGGGGTCAACCATGCAATTGCATATAAAATAAATGCGTTGACGTACGTCAACGTGTCAACGGCCATACCATTTGGGTTATACCAACTTTGTTCAAATATTTCGACAATGCGGGAGGTAAGAGAGCGTGTATTGTCATGAATCAGTATGAAGTTTTGTCACCAATAAAAGGTGCATATGGAACAGCATAATCTTGTAGGATCTCATTTGTGTACCTATCCGCAGTCACAGATCCTCTAGGAACCATGTACAATTCTGCTCGCGCCTCGGAAGATATTCCAGCCCACATCATAACTGAACCCACTTGAAAACTCACTCTAGGGGTAAAAGTGCACTCAGCATATGGTTCACCCTCTCTTCTCCAGACTCTTTCGCCACCATCTGGGGATCGTAAGCAAAATATGGATTCATCGGTAAACAACACACAGCTCCAGTCGTATGCATCCCAATTTTGATGCTCCCTAGCGAATTGTAATCTGGCTACACGATGTTCTCTAGAAAGTTCTGGTCCTATAGCGGGTCTTCGAGATCTCAGATTAGCTTCATTCAATATTCTTCCAACTGTTCGCTTACTAACATTTACGTTCCTGGCATGTTAAAGGTTGTTTCTAATCTCTACAGCAGTTGTATGACGATTTCTTAGTGCTGAAGATATCATAAAACGGCCAGCTCGATGAGTAGTTCCAAGACGTCGAATGTAAGCTCCCGTCTCTATAAAACGTGTAAATACACGTTGCACGGTACTGCGTGATACCCCAAATCTGTTAGCCACGTAAATTTTACTTCCGTCTTGAATAAGAGAAAAAATGGAAGCAACAGTTTCTGAGCTTAAAGACATCTTGAAATTCACACTAATTGACATAAGCAAGTGATAAACCGTATAACATAAATAAACACTTAACCTAAATGTCATCGTGAAAATCACTAAAAATGCATAGCCTACTGGAGCCGTAGAAGTAAGTGCCAGATGATAACTCTTACATTATATTGAGATTTTCGTACAATACCTGAATTATGTTCAATTTGGGAAGACATTTCTTAATAAAAAATCTGCAGGGTATTCTACTAAGCCGTATTGCTGGAAAAACTAAATGAAAAAAAAAATGGAAAAAATTAATGTATTTCATCAATAATTATCGGGGTGTCCGTTTTTCGTGCAGGTGAGTGTAGATGCACAGTTAACGAGTTGAATTTGAAGCTATAAGAAAAGCAACAAAATATTGTCAACTTTTTTGAATACATAAATGATTTTGGGAAAGGATTGAAGCTTTTCAGATCTCCATTCCAGAAAAAATGATTTTTTATTTTTTCCAAGCTGTGAAAAGCATCGAATGGATTTTGAGGAAGTGTGAAAAATACCTTTTATAAGATATATTGATACAATTTCAAAGGAATTGGAAAAGCGTCCTATTGACATCGGGACTGATATTTCGGTTTATATTCAACCCCTCACAATACCAGTTTAGAATGTACGCGTAGCAGAATTGGAATTGTGGAATTGTGCGATTTGCAATCAGATCCTTTTGACTAAGAAAGAACTAAACTCTTTCAAGCTGCTACCAGAAGAACCCCCCAACTTACAAACTTAACGCTGGAAGCACGTATCTTAGAGGGTAAAGTCCAATATTTTGTAAATCATCAATGATACAATTTTAAACCCTTCTCAAAGATACATCTTTTAAGTCGCAGTGCTGTACAATTGTGACTTATTTTAAAATATGAATCTTTTGAGCTGGCTACAATAAATCAAAATTTTGTAATAATAATAATGTTTATTCAAAGATTATAATACAATATACCTACTTAATAAATAATTTGAGAAGAAAATGTTAAGATTACAGGAATACACATAAGCGCAAAAGAAGCTTGTTCATAATATTTTCACATAGTTAAAAATACTTTCATAAAAGATATATAAAACATAAACTAGAAATGTAACTATTTTACTAAAACAATAAACAGACACATACTTATAATTTCAACTATACACAGGGTGGTCCGTAAGTAATGGTCCAAAGTGAAATGGAAGATTCTTCGCCTGATATATTATATATTATTATATATTACAACTTCTTTCATTAAAATATTGATATGAAAGATACAGGGTGGCAAAGTTGAATTGTAAAAAATGTTTTTTCTCAGTAAATTGGATGATTTTGGATATAAAAACGTAAGAATTTGAAGATAGGGGTCTCAGGGCCTAGGAAATCATAATATATTATCCTTTTAGATGTATTTTCTAGAGGGCGTCACAAAAGCTATGCTGTTGCTGTAACTGTGCGATTTCACTTAGGTATGGTTAACGGTATCCCTATTTTTATTGGAAAAGATTAAAACTGCATCATTTTTGCGACAAAAGGGTATACTTATCATTAATCTCGAAAGTTAATGGTTTTCGAGATATTCGCTCTCCAAGCTGAAGCACCTGATTCTTTGCATTCCACAGGAATTCGTTGAGCTTTCCTTGGTTTCACGTATTTTTCCCCATCCCGTAAGGCCCGAGGAGGAACGGCTTTTCGACTTCCCCCCAATGTCCAGGCCTCACAGTTTTTTGGGGAAGAAATTAGATTTACTTAGAATATAAAATAAATATTTATCTCCGAATTCAAGAAAATATTTACTTCTGTTTCTTACAATTTTGCCAGAAATATTAATATTTACGAACGACTATTATTATTATGATTTTCTAGCAATATTATGCTGCCCATCTTTCTCATAAATTATTTGTTATCATGACAGTGTGTGGTTGCTATGAAGAAAACGGCCTCAATATTTCGCTTGGATTTGCATAATACTTCGTTCACTCTTCTGAATGGAAATTGTAAGTAATTAGTTAAAATTAACAAATGGAAATTTCAGGTCTTGCAGCTTGCTGGACGTGAGTAAACATTTGAAATTTAATTTTATGCAATGTACGTAGCTGAAGTAACGAAATCTGGCCAGAACTACGCTGCCGTTAATGCAAATTTCATCAAATTTAAGATGATAGATCGCACGTAAAAGTTGGGAAAGTATGTTGGTAATTTGTTGGAATTCTTAAACTTGTGACTCGAAAAAATTATAAAGTTGAAAGCTCTTTGGTGAACTATAATTTTTCCTTACATAAGTTCACCAATTTTAATCTTTTATCGGAAATTTTCGTCTAGTCACTTCAATACAATTTTGTTTTTGCAAATAGCGGAAATCAAAAATAGATTTTCCTAACAGTGTTTTCAAATGACACTCACAACGTTTGCATGTAGATCTGTAAAATAGGACAAAATGGTATAGGAATTGAGGGGTCCAGCTTATTTACTTTTCGAAATACGGGGTGCTAAAGTTCTGAAAAAAGTAAATGTTTTAATTTGATAACTGACATCTGAAGCTATTTTTATTGTATTTTGTATTACTCAATGGTTTTCACGTGAAAAACGCATAATCTTTACATGTCAAAGAATTTGTAGTTTTCCAGATATTTAATGTTTTCATGAAGTCTGCAAGATCACTTTTTAATGATGAAATAAAAAAAAAATTTCCCCTGTATTTTTTCCAATAGCTACCAAACTAATAATGGTTATAATATATGTAACAAGAACTAATTTGTGAAACAGCAATGCATCTAAAACATTGGAAGAAGATTGTTGAAAATAATTGTCCAAACCTGTGATTTTCCTAACAAAAGAATCGATGACAATACAAAATAAAATAATTACAAAGTTTATTAATATCCCTTTCCTTGTAAATGGTTGGCTATTTAGTGAAAATTTATGTTTGAATGAGATATTATTCAAGTTTATGATTACCTATCTTATATTTTATTGTCAATCATTTTTTTGTTGAAAAAATCACAAGTTTGGACAAGGATTGTCAACAGTCTTCTCTTTATAAGATACGACTTAGACTCATCATCCCACCTACGTTAAAAAGTTGAAAAAGCCAGCATAACAGTTGATTTTGGCTGTGCGTTGCGGCTTCCAGAGTTTTAATAACAGGTCGAAGATGCGTGAATGAATTTTCAATGGAAGAATATACAAGAAGATTATACACTCAGGTGCAAAAAATTCGATACACGACTATTTTTGGCAAAGTAGACAGAAGTTTGACCATGTAAGTTTTTGATCGGTTTTAAATGTTGAAGGTATGAATAATAAAGACAGTTTATACAAAAAAATCATGTTATGAAAACAATTGGCTTTAAGAAAAAAATTGTGAATCGAAATTTGTATTTTCGATTTGGAATAGTGCCCAAAATTTGCCTTATGAATTTGCCTTATGTTATCCTCACCAAAATGTTCATTTACAGTTTTTTAATTGTCACGCATTTTCTGCGAAGGGTAGTCTTTGCTGACTAGTTAGAAAATAACTTCTGTGGATATATTTTTAGGGAGTGCAGCAATAAAACGTATAAGTGTACTCTTATAAGTATTTAATCCAAGCTTTCGAGTGAATTTTCACCCATCATCAGGGAAGCTACATAAAAATATATTGTTAAAAATTTGAAATGTTTTTTTATAATAATTTTTTACTTACAAACTTGTTGAGATTGTAACGTGAATATGATAAAGTTAAAACATTGATGGCCATCAGCAACACTAAAAACTATGTCTATTTTTAAAACTAACACTGGTCACATTTTATTACTGTTTTTAAAAACTTATTTTATAATTACTTAAAATACATTAAAATTCATTTTGTTCAAGTTAGGTTATCAAACCACGTGCTTGAAATCTCAACAGCATACTGACAGAATGACAGATACTTTTTAAATTTATTATTATAGGTTATTAAGCCAGTTGGCCTTTACATATGTGAACAAATAATATTTGATCTGAATTATATTTCAATGTAAATACATTTACTTGAAAATGAAAATTAAATATTTAGGAAGATATGGAGCTCTCTGAGACACCACAATCAAACACTGTGCCAATCGCAACCATTTAACTAATGAGGTCAATGGCTACAATTGCCCACACTGCAAGACCATGAGGACCATTCAGCTAATGAGACTGAGAATCCATAATGTCTCGGAGAGGTCCATGCCCCCATTTTCACCCACTGCTCAATGTAAATATATTCAATTGAAACTGAAAACTCAATACTATAAATTATGTGTGAAAATTTTAATATTATCATAAGTCAGAGTATATTAAGAGAGACATGGGAATCTCCGAAATACCACAATCCAACAATGCGCCAATCGCAACCATTTAACTAATGAGGTCAATGGCTACGAATGCCCACACTGCAAGACCATGAGGAAACATTCAGCTAATGAGACTGAGAAACCATAATATTTCATAATATTTCATAATATTTCATAATATATATATAATGGGAGTTGGCAAATATTTCTGATTAAATTATATATATATACATATAATCAAAAACCCTTTTTATACCCGAAGGTGTAAGGGTAGAGGTATCTATATCTGTGTGTTTTGTTCATAGAAGAAATTAGTCCATTTCTTCTTATCTTTTGCCATCTTTTTCGCTTCTTCCCATTTTATATTTCTTCTTTCCAGTATTTCCGCAACTTCTTGGTTCCAAGTTTTCTTAGTCTTCCTCTCTTCCTTTTTGTATTTACTCGGGCTTCCCACACATCTCCGACTGGTCTGTTGCTCATTCTTGTTAAGTGTCCGAACCACTTAAGCTTTTGTTTATCTAATACTTCGAGTATTGGTTCTACTTCCAGTTCCTTTCTCACATCCTCGTTTCTTATCCGATCTCTTCGTGTTATACCCTTCACTCTCCGCAAATATTTCATTTCCATTGCTTGGATTCGACTTTTTGACTTCTGTGACAGTATCCAGCTTTCACTTCCATAAGTAAGGATTGGCCGATAAACTGTTTTATATACTGTGATTTTGGTTTTTGCACTGATTTCCTCCTTATTTCCTATAAATGATCTTGATAATGAATGATACAGTTTCGATGCATTGGTGATCCTTTCATTTATTTCCATATCTTCATTTCCGTTTTTATTTATTTTTATACCAAGGTATTTAAATACGTCCACCTGCTCGATTTCTTCTTCTTGTATCCTTAAATAAGTTTCTTTATCCTCAGATCCAGTGGTCATTACTTTTGTTTTCTGTATGTTTATTTTCAAGTTTCTCCTCTTCAGTTCTTCTTCCCATATTTTTAGATTTCTTTGCAAATCCTTTTCGCTGGGTGCACAAATCATTAGGTCATCTGCTAACGCGCACACTCAGACAATGTTATTAGTTTTAACCTGTTGTATCCTATATGTATCTTTTTAGTGTACGTTTCTGTTGCCCTAATGATGTCATCCATCACAATAATAAACAATAGAGGACTCAGTACTCCACCTTGTCTAAGTCCGTCTTTGACTCTAAATATATCGGATTCAAGGTTATGTCTCCTGACATGAAAATTATTTTATTTTGAATTTTTCACATTCAACACTGACTAAAACAGTTGATAAAAAACACAAAAGATTATTGTATGAAGTCCTTTTTGGTTTCGAATTGTGGCATTAATTTACGAGAATCTAAAGTCGCGTCCACATTATGTCGAATGGTGTCGATCGACAATCGACTACATGCCGCTTTTGAAGATCCATAGTAAAAATAAGTATAGTTGAAATAATACCCTTCTTGGTGTGCGTCATCGATTGTTAATCTCCTTCTATCACATTACGTAGGAAGAAATGGAAAAAAGGCAGGTCTGTGATTAATCCTAATAAAAATATCACAATAATGAACCATTTGAATGTTTTACAAACGTTAACCCTAATCTTTGACTTACAAAAATTTGATTGGTTGATGTTTAGATTACGCGCCATCGCAACCTATCAATCGCGAGGTTAAAATACTACGAAGGCGTAACTTTCGTAGCGGCAATGTGTCTTACGTCTTTTTCTACTGTCACACTGACAGTTCTTGTCAGGTGTGTACTTTGTTGCTTACGGTCAATTATTATTTATGAGAAGTGAATATTAATCTTATTGTTATAATTATCTAAATAATACAAAAATATGCCTAGATACACGAAAAAACATCAGCATTTTGAAAGTTCTGAAGTATTTTCACTTAGAAAAAGAAGCGGGTAATTATTAATTTCATAGCCTTCTCGGCTTTGGCCTAATACGATCCTGATGATTTTATTTATCAAATTTAAGGTTAGCTATATGTCAAAATAGCAAATAAAATAAACGACATGCCGAAAACCCCGATATACGTCACAATCGATGACGCACACCAAGAAGGGTATTATTTCAACTATATCTACAACTGATAACGATGCTTGCGTCACTAATTTGACACATCTCTTCACAGTTTGCGTGTGTCAGGGGTAAGATGTAATCTCAATGACTGTATTTGGAGCTTATTTTATTATATTTTGTAGTTCGCCTATTTCTAAATGTTGAAGTAGTGGAGGAGGAGTAATAATATTATTTGCCAGTCTATTGAAGTGGTATAGTCATCTGCATCAATTGTAAGACGCAGTCGCGATTAAGTAAAGTATATAATACTGAACAGAACATTGATAGGTAGGAACCTCCGTAGCGCAGGGCTTAGCGTTAGGGTTTGTAACTGAGGGGTCCCGGGTTCGAATCCCGGTGGTTTCGCTTTTTCAATTTTCAAAATATTTAGCTTATACAATCTTTAGTTCTGGTATTTCAAAAACACGAACTTTTCCTAAACTTTCCCTTTCTTTTGGATTTAAAATACGATGTATAGCAAGTTCTTTAATATGGGGACGAGAGTCACTTGGTAGTGTGATGCCTTTTGGTCAATATAATAAGTTATTAACAATAATATTTAAATAAAAGACATAAATTCCTTTGAAGCTAATTTCAATAAATCATAAGAACGTTGAATCGTTACATAAATAGAAGTAGGAAGGTCGCACGTACGAAGTCAAGTTCAGAGCGTGAAATAAACATAAATAGTATTATTTATAAATATTTACTTATGACGAACTTGACTTGTCGTATAAATCTGCAAACGATAGTGTTTTAAGAACTATTATTAATATTAGCGTTAATGTTAATGTGAATGTAAATGTTAATGTGAATGTAAATGTTAATGTGAATGTAAATGTTAGAATATGAATATCACAATTCGTAAGTAATAAGTAGTATAATGTATAGTAGTAAGTTTAAGTAATAAATAGAACTTATCCCAGTGCTACAGGTAGTTGTTTTATTCCTGTAAGATGACCCTCCGACTGACCAGCAACACCATCAGTTGAGATGCCGATCTACGTCGAATACTACCCCGTAACAACCACATTACAGTAGGTTTGCAAAAAAATCCATTTCGTTGGACAATTGGGCCAGTGATTGCTTTCAGATCATCTCTTAAATATCGACTTTGCTTAATGGTTTCCCATACATGTTTTGCCCCATTTGTACAAAAATTGTTTGGTTTGATTAAAAACCACATTGAAGCATAGGCTTTTAGAACAAAATTTGTCACTCCTTTTAAATTGGAATTGGATTCTTTGGTGGAGATATATAAACGTAATAAGCGGTTTGCCAAAGTGAGCCATCGGGAATGGCTCAATTTTCCTGGATTCTGGTTTGCTGAATCTACTGAACATTGACCAGAGAATATGACAAGGCAAATTTTGTAAAGGAATTTCTGATTGGTACTTAAGTCGCTACTCTGTACTTCCGGTAATTTACAGTCAAAAAATTCATATTGCACAACTGGTTAATGTTCACATCGGACTACAAGCTGGCCCAGTACACCTGCAAAAGCACTAGGACCGGTTGTTTGGCCATTTAAGTGTAGAAAGAGAAGTCTCGAAGGTAGCTCGTTGGCATGCAGCTGGCAGATAAATTGCTGTAAAGGCCGTCCTAACTTATATTCAAGTGGAGTAATGACACCATTATTTTGTACTGTGTTGACTACTGTGCCGTCAGACCCCACTACTGATAAGCTTGACAAATCATGGTTATTTTTTTGTAAAAAGTCAACTATACTTTGACAGATTTTTTGCAGATCCTGAGGAGGGTATTGTATGTCCCAAAAACACCGAACCTGGCTCTTGCACTAAAGATATGTGTTCTTCAGTTACTCTTCTCTTTCGAGATTCGACTGAAAAATTTTAACTGTTTGTCCTTAACGCTTGAATTTTCGGTAGGGGGCAGAAGACGCATGACAATTAAAGAACTGTTTATAAACATTTTGGTACGGTTAACATAAGGTAACTTTTGACCACTATTCTAAATCGAAAATCCAAATTTCGATTTAAAATTCTTTTTTTTTTTGAAAATTTTGAGCTGCGGTAGGGGGCAGAAGATGCATAACAATTAAAAAACTGTGAATGAACATTTTTGTGGGGATAACAAAAGGCAACTTTCGGGCACTATTCCAAAACGCAATTTCAAAGTCCGTTTTACGGCCCACCCTATTAGATACTCTCAGCAACTTGCTCGTCATACTACGAGTCACAATATTATGCAAGATATGATTTTTTAAATGTTCTTTTTTGTACATAAATATTACTAATGTATGAAAGTACAGCGATCTTATGTTGCATAATATATCTCTTCCATAGAGTAGTCTGGTTGGGTATCGTCTACCTTTTTTGTAAATAATTTTCAGTATTGACAAGGTTTTTAATGAATTTTAATGCTCTTTTAATGCTCACCAAACTAGTATTCCACATCTCTAAAGCGATTCCACTAAGGATTTGTATACCAAAATCAATACATTTCTACTCAAGATATCTCTTAACTGACAAAATTTGTAAATTAGTTTTCTAATTCGCTTTGTTAAATATGATACATGTTGGTCCCAATTTATGTTTTTATCTATAATAATTCCTAAATATTTAGTATTTTCAACTTCTTTTATGTCTCCAATGCTTTTAATATTAATGCTGTGAAATTTGGGTCTGTTTATATCTGTGATAGTAAATGCTATATAAATAGTCTTATCTGTATTTAGAGACAGCTGAAACCCATCAAGCCACATCTTAATGACACTTCCCAATCATATCCACTAAATATGGCAACAGTGTCATTATCATATGATATCACTTTGCTATCTATGTCAAGTGTTAGGAGAGAATTTATATAAATGGTGAAGAGAATAGGCCCCTGAGGCACACCCACTCTCACTAGTTGTGGTTCACTCAGACTTTTATTGACTTTAACATATTGTGAGCGGTTGTTTAGATAGTCTTTGAAGAGACTCAACACAATACCACGAATTCCAACGCTCTAACACTTGTAGTAATTTTTCATGATGCCAAAGAGGTCCAAAGTATTTAAAGTACAAAGCCTTTCCACGCTTTCTTCTCCCAGGGGAATGAACTGCGAATGGAATGAATTTTCAAAACTTTACTGATATGGTTTTCATACTTTTTTGTGGTATGAGTGAAATTTATTGATTTGCCGACTTGAACTTTCTTTATATAAAATAGAAATATATACAGTTGACGTAGATGGCGTCTCCTAAACTTTTTGCTTATTAATTTTGTTGGACTTATTTGTTCGGGATATTTCTATCCTGGCTATCGCCAAACTGTGAAAAATTTGATGTATTTTACAATCAGATTTTGTTGTTTCATCCAATGTGATGGATTAATAACATTTGCAATTTAAATTTGATCTGAAAATATACCAAAATCGGTTCTTCTAGGTGGCAAAATTCCAGCAAAAACAACATGTATATAATCATGTTCCCAGGGGAAATTAGGGAAATTATGATTTTGAATATATAAGTATTGTTTTGAAATCAACTGTTTATTTTGAAATATATGTTTGTATATTCAGAAAGTACATGGAAAACATTGAAATGTGTGAATATGTATGTATGACAAACAAACAGGTTGGAAAAATAAAAGCACATTTTGTATGCACTTTGGTGAATATTGACTAGTATTATTTCCAAGGTGAGAAAGCGGAAAGATGGCGAATTCCACACTATTTTTCAGTACTTGGAGAAACACTCTGTGCAGTTTTTTCAATATTTCAGTATACATATAATCAGTATCTAAAGCACCTTCTAAACGGGCAATATTTTCAGTGCAATATATGTGGCTGCAATATTGGCAACTATAGCCCAGCCAGCATGACAACATTTCAATTGTAGCATATGGCTATGCCATTATATATCTCGGCAATATTGTTTGCAACACTTTGGCCCATTAATGGAAATAATTGTCCCGTAGACGGGCTACACAATCGTGCAAGAATGGTTGACGAAATCATTCGCGTCGCAGCGACTTAAATTGTTTTAAACACAAAGTTGAAGAAAAAGAAGAGTAGATTGTGGATTCGACCTTAGGCGTTAAACTTTAGATTACCTAAGTCTAGAAATAAGTCTTGATAACCAGTTAAAAGTACCATTTCACTAGTTTACCGCCAACACTACCGGTTTTCTCCTTTTCCACCTAATTCTTTGCATAAGTTCTCAAGTTTCTGAATTTTTTGTAGGCCTCTTAACTTGATATACCAAATTCTTCGGCGATAACTGCCCATCCATCTTTTTTAGTATTTCTGTTTTTATAAATTCCGGTTTCCACATTCTATAAATGTATTTCATTAATAAACTCAATAATCTTTTCATTCGACCAAGTATCAGTCATTTTATATACTATAACCTCCAAAATTTTCATAACAACAACCACAAACCATCACCCTTCAACTACGAGTTTTATATAGTCATCAACGGTATGGTCCATATTTACTAAATATACAAATGAATACGAAATAGCAGGCCAGATCAGATGCCCGCTGCCGAAAAATGATCGGAAACACAAAATACGACGGTATTTCAACCAATAACGCCCATTTCCACGTAATAACACAAAGAAACATTAAATGCAACACAATCCCAGCAAACAATTTCAGTTGGCATCATACTGGCCCAATACCTGCTTACCAAAAGTTGCAGCTACGGCAAAACAGTGGCAAATGACGTCGGTTTTATGTCAAAAGAATACTCTGGCCGCTAGTATGACCAATGCCTGCGCGCCAATGTACTTACTATATTGGTGCCAGAGTACTGGACCAATACCAATATATCAATATTTATACCTAGACATATTGTAGTTTAGGATTGTAATGTTTGGTTAGGTCGTTAGATTATCCCAGATATCGATCGCAGTGCAGGCCGATTCCAGAATGAAGACCTTCATGTCATACATTTATTTTTTCCTTAAAACATAAAACTGACAGGAAGGAGCATTTACCAAATAAGTTTTCGTCCAAATAGGAGGTTGCAAATGGCGAATAGTCGGTTCCGTTTTGACAGTGGCGTACTGTTTGTATATGTATAGGGTATGGGATATGTAAAATTTTATTTTAAAATTGTAGCTTATTGAGATGTATTAAATATATTATGTTTTGGGAGCAATGAAAATACGAATATAGAATAATACTTCTGATACCTAATACTTTCGTTTAAACTTATTTTCACCAAAAAAACTACATCAGTCAACGTCAACTTCACAAATGAGTCATAATTAGGATGTTGCAAATAGCGTTTTCCGTCGCATTTTCTTTTACAGCTAATGAATGACAAGAGTCCTTCCTGTCAGTCATGTTTTAGTGGCCGTTTATATTATCTTGTAATACAACTTATATCTAATTTTTTGTACAAAGTAAAGACAATGTGGTGGAATATTTCCTGCAACTGTACTGCCGTATCTTGAGGGTATAGGTTTTAGTAAGTTTTCCATCGGTAGAATATACAATATGTCCCTCTAAGTTGGAATCATATGGAGAACTTGTTTATTATTAATTTTAAGAAAAAAAGTTATTCTTCATAAAAAGTTCTGCATTATCTAAAACCTATAATATGGTCATCAAATATCAAATTTTTCAGTCATATACGAGGTTTCTCGAAAAATATGAGTTTTACCGTTGAATGATAAGTGTTACAATTTGTAATAATTCATGTTTTTGGTAACTCTCTATCCTATTTTAAATTTGATCTCCCACAGTTACTTTCTATCAACCATAGTCATCATTCCGGATTCTCCAATACTCTCGACTCTCTGATCCTCATTTGGAAAATGATGGAAGGTCAGAGTTACATCTAGGTACACAACAATTTGCTCTGCTGGTCATTTTCACTTTTAACAAACTATTTATCACTATCAAACAACTATAATCCTCATACAAATGCACGCTTGGATGTAAATAAATACAAAGCAATCACACTTGCTGGTCACGTGACATTGATGCGAGTTTATCCCGCCAGATAGCGTATCGCTTAGCATTAAAAGTGAATTGGCCATATGATTTATTGCAATTGGCCCATTAATTTCGTGATTGCCGGCAAAATCGAAGTCAATATACTTTGAGACAAACTTGTAAGTCTTTGAAATTTAGCACTAAACAATAGTAGGCATCAAAAACGTCAACCAAATCATTCTTTATGTACAAATTATGAAAACTAATACTAATTTCAAATTAAAAATTGATTTTTTTTTTCCGTTGTCTGACATTTTTATTATTATTCAATTCAACTGACTGCGCCTTGTATTATTTGTGAAGTTTTCATTATTTGAATGAAATATACATTACATTGACGACATTTGCTAAGAAATACGTTAATGACGTCATGTGATGCCTTTTGGTCAATATAATAAAATAACAATAATATTTAAATAAAAGACATATATTCCCTTGAAGCCCTTCAATAAATCATAAGAACGTTGAATCGTTACATAAATAGAAGTAGGAAGGTCGCACGTACGAAGTCAAGTTCAGAGCGTGAAATATTATTTATATTGTTTTAAGAATCATTAATATTAGTGTTAATGTTAATGTGAATGTTAGAATATGAATATCGCAATTCATAAGTAATAAGTAGTATAATGTATAGCAGTAAGTTTAAGTCATAAATAGAACGTATCCCAGTGCTACAGGTAGTTGTTTTATTTCTGTAAGATGACCCTCCGATTGACCAGCAACACCATCAGTTGAGAGGCCGATCCACGTCGAATACCACCCCCGTAACAACCACATTAGGTACATGGCGATCCTGCCTTCCGTCTCATTCATTTCATGAATAAGAGATCAAGAAGGACAATGTATGACGTAACGGCAAAGGATGGCTGAACAAACTCTATATAAACACGTTAAGAGTCACTGATTTCTTTTTTTTTTATCTTTATTTTTTATTATTCTGTTATTTAACGTCGGTCTATTTCTGCGACTGAGGCTAATCACCGACGCCGGGAGCACTCTAACCCTAACCGGTAATTTCAACGAACCCACTCGTGCTCCAACCAGTGGTTTAACGAGACCAACATCCAAGGACTCGGGACCTCGGTCTTACGTCTCCTCCGAAAGACGGCATATCTACATTATACCTCTTGCTCATTGGTATTATGCCTACGAGCTGTGATATGCTAGTCCACTGCAGGCTGTACGGGTCCTATACGATGGTTTTCCCTGGCATGGTCACCCATCCAAGTACTAACCATGTTCGACACTGCTTCACTGTAAAAGTATCGCATCAAACGCGTTTCACTACAGTGCTGTGCCGTGTGAGGAAAGGGTTACATTGACTCAATAATCATATAAAAATTTTCCAGAAATAATAGATATTTATTACTTGAGCAATAAATTCTAGTGGCCTCGACAAGTATGCCTTCTCAGCTCCTGCACTATGACAGTTTGTTTCACCTGATCCACTTTTCCAATGACATTTTTTATATTACTTGAGCAAAAAATTCTAGTTGCCTCGACCAGTATGCAGGCTCAGCTCCTACTTTGACAGTTTGTTTCACCTAATGCAACCATAAATAACGGGATACTATTTCTTCCAATGATATTTTTATTGAAGTTGATTTGCATCTCTAGAAATCAAAGTTTCACTTAAATTAACACCAACAATGCAGCATACAGATCTAATTGTATTCTTTCATAGCTATTTATGATACAAGGGCGTAAAGTAATACTTTTGCGCACAAGTTGCAAAAGTACTTCACGCACAAGTGTACTACAAAACTTTATCTACGACCACATGAAGAAAAATGAAAACATGTACTTTGAAGAGGTTAAAAAACATAAAAATAAATTTTCTATAAACAAATATATACACAACGAATTCTAATTTCAGGTGGTGTGCAATCCGAAGAATTGCATTCTTCTAGAGGTTCTTCCATTTAAAATGAGTGTAATTAAAATTTCAAATATAACAGAAAATATTTTCCACTATATCTGACACTTGTCACATTTACCGACAGCACATAAGTTTATACAACAAACGACTAAATTCAAGGCAACTCGAAAATCACGCAGCTAAAAAAGAGTGCTAAAATGAAAACCCCATTTAAAAAGCATTGGTCATTTACGCGCGCTTTTGGGTGTTATGAATGTAATGAAAGTCCCGTATAAAAAACGTTGTTCATTTACGTAGATAAATGATATTTATATAACAAATGATACGACACTGGTTATTTCAGGTCTGTGAAACTGTTAAATGTAATCGTAAACAGCAATACTTATACATTTTTTTCCCTACTACACAACGATTCAACATTTTGTAAATATTATCTAATGAATATATAAGGTATTCTCAATCGATTCACATTCAAATTTCCTAACGATATCTACTATAGTTGAAAATATCAGCCATAAACGATTTAGTTGAAATCCAAACAAGCATCTGTCAAAATACTTCCAGATTCACATCCTGTTTTTAGTAGACCGGTAGCCCATGAAAAATTTACGGTTCATTATTTCAAGTGGATGCCATTTTCACGATCGATTTATGTGAAAAGCAAGTAGGTCCCCGAGACCAAAGGTGCATCATCGACGGTATAATGAACATTGAATATCTTACTAATTGGATAATTTTAATGAATTTCCTAAAATGTACCCCAAAAATTATTTCAATCGGTTAACAATTAAAACAGTTATTCTAAATCAAAAATTAGCGGCTTAGTTTTTGTCTCTAGTCTCAGACACTAGTAGCTCCTTTGGTCCTATTTTCTGGAGGAATTTCAGGATATCTGCAGGCTTCAGCATAGGTAAATACTATTTCTTCCAATATTACATTGGAGCTGATTTCGCAAAAGGGTTCAGGCCCCCAAAAGGGTATTCCATCCCCCCTCTTTGCTAGTTCATCTGCTATTTCATTTCCTTTTATTCCAGTGTGTGCTGGAATCCACAGTAAGGTGACCATAGAGAAATATAATATAATGAGAGTTGTCGACCCTGTAGTAACAGTTGGCATCACGTTGATCGAAGCGCACCAGGAAGGACTGGCGGAACTAATTTTTGAAGGCGGGATATTTAAACTGGTTAGTTTGGATTGTGGGTAGGTGAATTTCACAATTTGTCTAAAAATTGTTTATTATATAATTATTTCATTACGAAAAATAAAATTATATTTTATTTTTTTTAATGAAATGATTATAATTAATAAACAATTTTAAGACACATAATTTAGATAAATGAGAAATCAACACAAATTTAAAATTTTCATTAAACTGCCATAATAACATAACAAATAATCCACATCTATATTATCATCAATTTATCAAATATTTATATATTATGAATCAAAAAATAACATATTTTTATTAAACTTACTTTATATTTAGGAAAGTTAATCAAATATCACATTAAATTGCACATTATTTTAAAATTTAAAATTTAAAAAAAGAAAGTAGATTCTCCATTTCTATGAAGGCAGGAACAGCTCTGAAACAAAATAAATAAAACACAGTACCGTAAGTTACAAAAAAAAACATTATTTTTATTTGCTAGTCCTCTTACTACTCATATTATTTTTTAATTTATAAGGTGACAAACTTTTTTGAGCTAAGTTTAACCCTATCCTCAGTAGAATTCCAATTTTTAAGCCTATAGCATTGCGCTACACATCCAAAGTCAATTGTTCTTATAGAGATATTTCATCAAATAACAAGACACAATTTTCATCAATATGCTTCATTTTCACAACCCTTTCTTTAAGCCTATCGAAAATAGCTTTATTAATTCCAGTTTCAAATGGCACTGATCGTAGAAGTAACTGTAAAGTAGATTTACTGGGCAAAGATATAAAACGTTTCAAAACATCATCTTGTGGTCCCTTTTTATAAATGGATAATGTTATTGACCACGATAGTTTATGTTTCTTGCAGTTAACAGTACTACTTTTTTTAAAATCTAAGCCTGCTGGTTTGAAATAACTCAGATCTTTATTAATATAATACATTCTTCTTGAGAGATGAATTATTTACACTAAGTTTCATTTATTTTACTTAAAGTACTAGATTCCAAACATAGTTTGTTACTTAGATGTTCCAAATTGAGTTTAAGTTAGAAAAAATAAGCTTTCATTTTAATACAGGCAATACGGTATTTCCAAAAGGTTGGGTATTATTATTAGGTATGTTCAACTACTTTTGGTGGTGTATTATGTTATGATGCATGATGTAAGGATTACAAAGGTAAAACAAATTTAATAAGTATTTTGCATAATGAACCTATAAATGCATTATTATCAAAATGATCTTCACACAACCTTTGATCATTGGATGTAGAAGGAAGTTCTAAACTTTTGTAGCACTGTTCACTTTGATTAATATCAAATGGAGATTTGAAAAATGTTCTATTCTTACTACAAACAAATTGCGAAGTGGACAAAAATATTTACTATTACAATTTTCTGCAATACATGACGAATTATATTTAGTGATGACATTTTAAAGGTTCACTTACTTTTATTTCCTTTATTAGAACTGAAATCCTAAATAAATTTATAATATGTAGAAGTAATTTGAAATCCTACTTCACCATTTGTATAATATTTTTGTATATTTCTTATTGACATTTTCACTTTAACTTTGACAAACAGAAGCCAGATTCACATCAACCAAAGTATGATTGATTTTGTATATTTTCATTTTTATTGACTTAAAAGTTAATATACCAGGATATTCGATGATATTCATCGACATTAAGGGCAAAATGTTGAAGTGAAAAGTAATTTATAATATTTTAAAGTATTTTATTCCATTCTCCTTATGTAAAAAGTCTTGTAGTTCTCGCGACAGCAGCGACTCGATGCGCGGGTGGCGGCGCAGAAAAGTTATGCCCAATACCGCCTATGCTTCAATCCGTCTCTTTTATTTTGTCTATGAAGGTGACTATATTGTTCTTGCCAAGTTCATTGAGTTTGTCTAGGCATTCCCAGTAGAGAGAAGTGATTAATAGTGCTACAAAAGCGTAAGCCATATTGAAGATTATTCTTTTTTCCTTGGCATGTTTAAAACATCATCCATCAACTCCATTCGAGACTTGTATTCTTAATATTTTTGAATTGAAATGAAAAAACAACGACCACGAAATGAGGAAAAAGTAAATATAGGTTTTGCTGAGTAGATAGTGTGACTGAATGTACCTAGCATCAAATGAAATTGCGGTGGAGATCATTTTCCAGCAACTAATTGAGTCGTTTGTGTAAATACAAAACTTTTATTCCTGCAACCACCGAAAACCATTACCGGTAATTAAACAAACGCCTCTACTACACCGTCCACGTACACACAGAAAACTCTGTTTATTCGTTTTCTATTACAGAGCAATCCCAAGAGATTCGAGTGAATGTATCATTAGGAAAGAACAACACATAACTACCTACGAAGAAGTTTAAATTGAAGTTTGTTTTTCTGTCTCCATTATTTTTATTTTGATATTTAGGTTAAATGTTCTTCGCGGCATATCAACCTTATTAACCGAAAGAATGAAAAAATTACTAGGAAATTTCCAATATACGGGATGTTCAGAAAAGATTGGTTATAAATAATACCACAAATGGATGGATGGAGGTTTATAGTGAAACGGTGAAAGTTTTTAAGTATTTTGTTTTTAAGTATTTTCCACTTTGGTAGTTTGTACATTCATATAGCCTACATTTTGAAATATACAGGATGTCCCAATAAAGTGTGGCGTATCAAAGTTATATTCTTTCCTCATGGAACACCCTATATTTTATTGCATTTTCTGATTGTCCTATAAAATAAAGTACTTCTTTTTCATGGTTTTCTATACCTAAATACAGAGCGTTCCGAGTTATTCTGACTTTTGAAAAATGTGAACATTTAGAAAGAAATTAATAACTCATTGGTATAACAAATTCTAGTAAATTTCCTCTTACATCTAAATAGTTGGACATCCGTTGAATGCATTCCATGATTGAATAGGTACTAAATATCTATTAACAGGGTGTTCAGAGTTTTCAGTTTCATTATTAGATCATTCAAAGTGCAGTATCAGGCTTATTTCAAATGCAACAACCTGTATTTTAATAATTCACCATATTCTGAAAAATGTCGATTTCCGTATGGTATAAGGGTGTCCTATACCTAGTTATCATACAATTTACAATTCTCTTAAATTGTATGCTGAATCGATTTTAAAACATCTGCAATTCTCTTTAATTTTTATACTATTAAAAGCAAAAGATGAAAAATTTCTATAATAGCCCAACACCGATGTAGTGTAAACGTTTGGAGAGGGATTGTGGCAAATATGTTATCAGTCCGTATGTTTTTGACAGACACCTGGGCGGAAGAAAATTTTTTTGAAAAAATAAATTTTCATGCTAAATTGTGTCATAATTTCAAAAATATTAGAAGTCACAGTAGAACAACGACGCAAATGGACTTCTAAAAGTTCTTTGGGAAATTGGAAAATCTGAAACTAGAATACATTTTCTGTACATCACAGCTCTATGTTTTTTTTGAAAAATTACTGTTGCTCTGTTAATCAATCAATCAGTCATTGTTCTTCTAGGGATGCGAATTATGATAGACGTAACAAATCCAAATCATTTCGATTTTTGTTTTTCAGTTCCAAAAATCACACACAAGACATATTTTTCAACCTAATCCCTTAGAGATAAATAACATACGTCGATAGCTTGATAAATATATTCCTGCGTATATGACTACAATCTAATGGGTGAAGCTCTTCTACTGCTTCGTAACTGTTTCTCACTTGTTCTCCAGGGCATTCTGACATTCCCAAATTGAAAACGTTTTTACACCCATATTGGTTTTCGATCTGCAGATTACTTCAAACGAATCAAGGCTCTACAGAGCCGCATTGGGGTAGTTGTTGTTGTGCGAGGGAGAATTTTACATTTTTCTATACATATTGAGAATAAGCTTGTGATATGCACATCTATAATTCTACAAACAACAGAAATAGCTGTTTTAACGGAGAAATTCACCTTTTTAAAAATACAATTTAAATTTCGTTTCAAATTGCTAGAATAGTAATGACATTTGTCTATGACATCAAGCTTTCGTAAACATTTTAGTTTGATGAATGTTTCGAATTAATTTGAATATTCTAATGTGTACCTATCGATGGTGTGCGGCTCCAAAATGTGAGAATACATTGACAAAAACAACCCCTTTTAACATAGAAGTGTATTCATTGTTTGTCGGGGCATATATCCCAAGAAGTAGATGGTTCTTCTTAGTAAACGGACTACTTTTTGAAAAGTAATTTCCAAATTTGTAAAAATAGCATACCTAATACTATTATCTTGACATCCATTGATAACACGCTTCACTTAAATATAACAATCGTTACAGGAAACTGTGATTAAATAAATACTTCCAGCATGGCTTCTTGGTAAATTTCTCTTGATACAAATATCTGGAGACGCTTGTATTTTGCACAACATGATGATGAGCATCAGGAGAAACTTCACGTAGTCCAGAACCAGTGGATAAAGGAACGTAACTTTTGTACTTTAGGAATTCTGTATCATTACGAATGCTCAAGGACCAAAGGGAAGAATGATGATGAAAAATATATTGCAAACTGTAGGAAACGACCTTGACTTAGGCCAAGCGTTGTACTGACCGGCAGTTGAAATATGAATATGAACAAAAATGCAAAAATTATAGGAAAAGGAGGAAGGTATTTTTGGAAATATAGGTAAAGTATAATTGGGACTGACATAAAGATTAAAGACAAGTGAACACTTAAGGCGCTTTAACCAACTAGGTCACGGCGGCAGCTATTTGTTATTATCGATCAAAAAGGATGAAAAAATATCATTTTCAAATGTTTATTTTGCTCTGTTTTTAGTATTTTTGTTGTCATAACAAAAACAAAAATACATCATCTACGAACCTTCCAACATTCTCTAACGGTTCATGAGATACAGCCTGGTAACAGAGGGATAGACGGACAGCAAAGTCTTGCTAATAGGGTTCGTTTTCACCCTCTTGGTACGGAAAATGTTATTTTTGTGAAGATTTTATGAGAGGCAGTAGAAAAAAACGCACAAATATCTTATTGAATTGAATAAAATTAGTTAAATTACTGAATAACTGAGACATTAACAGATATTTTAATGAACAATGTAGAGTAGTAAGATTTTTATTTTTTTTATTCATTCTTGTACATTTCGCAGTTAAAAATTTTATGAATATATATAGTAAATATTGATTTTCTATCTATTTTCCACGATAAATTTCCTTTTTTTTAACATCTCGTTTTTTAAGTATTGGTTATTTTGTTTGTTTACGATTTATCATGTTTATATAATATTTTTTCTCACATATATGATTTTAATTTCTCAGGAGGGGGACGCTATAGTGGCTGATCCTCATAATAAATATATAATAAGCACATGAAGTACAATTCCTATTGTTATTTTTATTATTATTATTCCTTTCAAATCTGTTATTATTTTTTTTTAAACGGTATTTGTCCACGACCAATATTTTACCTCCTAACTAAAGGTATATGGTACCCATATATCACTGTCGTGAATTATGGTTCATAATACACTGTAGTGTATTATAGTTCATAATTCCCGACTAGAGATGGGGGTACAAAATGAAATAAACTATTAAATCTGTGTAATTTGTTCAGGAAATTTGTTTCTGACATATATCGTATCTATAAAATAT